>CAJNSZ010000341.1:0-72745 GCA_905329745.1 Rotaria sp. Silwood2 | reverse complement strand
CATCCTATTTGTTGATATATACCATGCCAAAGGCTAAAATTCCAGTAAAATGCCTATAACTCTAGACAGAACGTCTAAGGGCACTTATTCTTCAGGAATTTTTTATACCTCACTGGGGTCTGCCTTATGCATAGAGTCCGAACTCAAAAGCGATGTGACACTTGGGAATGTTCCTTCGTAAGTAGAAAATACTCGTAGCCAAGGTATTTTGTGGTTCAAATGGAATTCTTAAGATTTCAGGAGAAGTATAGACCTTTATCACAAGTTCAAAATAAATTGATAAATGAGACCGCGATGAAAATGAACAATTGAAAAAAATGAAATATTCTTTCATTACTGTTATCAAATCTCTAATTGCAGAACAATACGATAACACTCTTGTACATTGAAATCGAAACGAAAAACTACGTGACATACTTGTAGGTTGCTTCAGCTTGGATCAACTGCTATTTCAAAGGCATTTTAGTATTTATTTGACACTTTAATGGAACAGAAAAGATCATCTTCTTTTTTAGATAAATTCATGTGCACTGCCTCTGTAGATGATGAAAATTCGTTAGTTTCAATATCGATATAGAATTTTCATTAAATTTTCAAGAACTCTTTGAGAAACTGAGACATCAAAAACCGACAAATGTTACTTTTAAGCACATTTGGTTGACTTTATACTATATTTATAAAACAATTAAAGACTTGTCATACTTTCATAGTATATGGACACACACTATATGTAGATCTAACAGCTAAAAGAGTTACATAATGGACGATAATAAGCTCTTAGTAATTTCTTTGTCTAGTAAATTTCTAAATCTGTGAAGATTTATCCTGCAAAGACTAATATTTTCATCTGATTTCGTAATTATTTTAACAAAAAGAAAAACAAATGCTGAAATAAGTATGATGCCAATAAAGAACACTGTTGAGATGCTTCTGACCATAATTGATACTTTCTTTGATATTGAAACAAAGTGACCAATACTCATATTGACTGCTGATATGATATGATTTAATCTGTGTCATATTTTGTTAAGAAGTAAATTGTACTTGAACACATTACTTACCATTCAATTTGCTTGGGTGACTTCGATGCCTTTGCAACATATCCACAAGCATAGTGATTAAGCAAGTAATTGAGTATAAATCACAAAAACTCATATAATGAAATGTATTCTTTAAAGTTGTATCAAAAATTTGCTTTGTTTCATGTGTCGATGGATCCACAAAAGTCAACTCGATCCATGCTTTATATTAGGCGAAATTGTCTCTTCGTATGAAGTGAGCTTCGTTGAATCATTTCGAATAGAGACTGAAGCCCCGTGTTTAATTAATAGATATACAATAGCCGCATGCAATGCTGTGTTTTCATCAAGTGTAGGTCGATTGATTTCATCCACAGTCATACGTGCTAAATACCATTTTATTCGCATTAAAAAAAACAATATTTGTACTCGAACAATCAAAATTCCTCACTTGACTGCAGTTGTTCACCACATAAATTAAGTTTTTAAGATCACTTTAGATCATCTTCCGTAATTATATTTCAGAGATTCAAACAAGAATGAAATTAATAAATTGACTTACAAATAAAAAATAGATGTGCAATAATAGAGAATAGAAAGTGATTCATTCACATTGTTCGTTTTAGTCTATGAAAACAGCAGAAACTTACTGAAATAATTCCAAATAGACATTATTTCTCTAATTAGACTTGCAAATGTGCTGTAATATCAATAGTAGAGACTGTTTATAATCAATATTTAATTGTCTACTAATCTTCAATGTGATTATTAGATGAATTAATTATTCTCATTATATCTTCTATTATGTCATATAGATGGTAACTACAACAAATAACAAATCCCATTATCATCAGATTATTATGATATTTTTGTATAAAAAAAAGCTTTTGTTATGAAATAGCTCGTTCTAAAGGTAGATGTTGCAATGAATATATTCAAAAACTAAAAATGCTTGCTTTATTTTTGAAAAGACTTCATTGAAAAGATTCTAAAAAACATAGACGTTTTGTTAAATAAAGGAAATAATAAAAAATTGTTTATGAGAATTTTAATCTAAAGTAGTTTTGAGCTTAAAGAAATTTTCTTCTTGAACAAAAACGGAGGACGTTTTTTACTTTTAAAAAAATAAAAAATTTGATCAAACAACTTTTTTTTCCAAAATTCTTACAAAAGTTGAGCAATGATCGTTAATCCGAAGAAATTTATATTTTCCAATCATATTGAAACAAACAATTCTCATTTTTGATAACTTCTGGAAATGAACGTTTATATAAGTTTAAACAAAAAAGAAAAATTTCATCAACACTGACAGATAAAGCAAAGAATTTGAAAAGAGACCAATGTAAAAAAATTGAAGAGAAGGACGCAAAAGTAACCGTACTGATGAGAGAACCGTTTCAACTGACAAATCTTTTCTGAGTGCGGAGACTGTACACAGGGTAGACTCCAGTGAGATATGAAAAATCTGAAAAAAGTTAAGCATCCTAAAGTCTTTTAGCTTATGACATAGTATGTACCAACCAATCGAATAACGGCATTTTCACCTAAGATTTTGTGCAGACATATATCGACTTGTGACAAGAGTCTCCTGAAAATTTTAGCTCAAAATAAAACATAAAATTCTAGCATCTTTCGTGAAATATGAGTGAGTTTTGAGACTTATATGTGGGCGAAATTTCAGGTCAAAATATCATCATCTGATTTGTTGGGTGTGAACTCTAAAACAGTGAAAAAAAGATTTATTCAATCGTGAAGCGTAACACTGAAAGTATAAAATAATAAAAACTGAATAGATTCTGGAACTCCAACGATTTTCATTGAAAGCAGTTTCGAATGTTCATATTATTGTTCGCATGGGGATTTCTGAAAAAAAGCAATCTTTTCATGTTAGTTTTCAAAAAAAAAGTAAATGAATCAAATTATAAATAAGAATGTAGCACAGAATTCTTTGTGATCTTTATGCTTTCAAGGATAATACAATTCTAAAGGGTGGTCCATAAGTTTGGACCCCTCTCTGTAAATTGACGTTATCTATATTAATACATATATATAGATAGTTGATTGAAATATACAGTTTTGTAGAGAATGAGAAGAGCTATTATCTGAAACAAAATGGTTGAAATTGTGTCGTAGTTATGATCATTTTATTCATGATGACTAAGCATTTAACACGTTGTGTTTTTGCAAAAACAAAAAAAAATCTTTAATGTTGGAGTCATTTAAGTCGAGTGAAACATTGTTTTCTACATGTTTTTACTAGATATTTTCATATGATTCGATAGAGTTTGACAAGCTCTATAAGAATATGAATATCAAAACTAATTCTGATGCTGTTTCCAATACAAAATTTGGAGGAAGCCAGAAAGACTAATAAAAATCTCACATATTTTGTATTAAAGAGTATGCTTGTCTTTCGATGACTCTAGCTGATCGACTGCTAATTTATGTTTCGAGATGCAGCGTCACATATTCAAGATGAAAATAACCTTTCCGAGCTTCATGAGCAGACGAAACAGTCGGTCAGCCGACGTTATTGAAAGTTCAGCATACTCTCTCTAATCCAAGATATATGAAATTTTTATTACTCTTTCTGATTCCCTTCAAGTTTTGTATTGGAAACAGCATCAGAAGTTTTTTGATATTCATATTCTTGTAGAGCTCGTCGAACTCTATCGAACCATATAAAAATACTTAGAAAACGATATTTTTCTTCAGACGTTAGAAGCATATTTTGTTTTTGCAAAAACGCAACGTGTTAAATGCTTAGTCATCATAAATAAAATGATCATAACTACGACACAATTTCAACCATTTTGTTTCAGATGATAGCTCTTTTCATTCTCTACAAGACTGTATATTTCAATCAACTATCTATATATGTATTAATATAGATAACGTCAATTTACAGAGAGGGATCGAAACTTATGAACCACCCTTTAGTTAAACTCACCATTTATTGCTCACAGGGTACAGGTGAGTAGTGCAAACTACCGCCGATCAACAACTAATAAGTGAATATACACACTACTCACTCAAAGCATAATAATAATATTGATTTTTTTTAGTTTTAATTCTTCTTCTGGTAATTGAATTTAAAACGAAAAAACGTTGTTAAAACGCGCTTTTCTCAAAACAAAACGCGAAATTAAGACGTTTTTAACGGTTTTCGTCGAAACACTTGATAGACACATTTAAACGTAGTCTTGACCGTTTATTGTCTTCATAGGTTACTTGACAATTAACTGACATTTCAAATGAATGTCAAACACAAACATCCGTACTAGTTATACTTAAGATGATTGTTGTTCTTGATTGATTTTAAAAAATAAATTGAAATCGAATAGGATTTGTATATTGAATTCATTTTCATGACATGAAAATTGTTATTAACAGATTATTGGTCGATTCATAAAGCTTTGTCCGTTAGAGTATCTAGAGAACATTAGAAATCATCAAACATTTGTTTTATACAAATACCCAAAAATGTTTATAATTATTTCAAATTTTCGATCACGAAAGAACGAATAAAATCATGGAAACATAACAGAAGGATGCAAGTGATCGTGTAAAAAACTATATATTATACCCCAAAGATAGTAGATTAGAGTGCGAAAAATAGAATTTTCAAATCATCATATTTGGTCAACTTTACATTCGTTCTATGAGATTAGTTTTCTCCATTATCATAAGCAAATATGTCATTTGATATTTGAGATAATTTTGATTGTCATACACGCCATGGAGGCTATCAACACCTTAAATAAGCATGTTTCATATAAATCTGCTAATTTATTCATTATGGCAACACTTTGCATTGCCAGACAAAATATCGATCAACTATACCTTTAAAATATATTGATATTATCCAACATTTCGACCATTGACATCTAATGTTATGTTCAGAGTGTAACCATATGACATTTAAAACATCTGAAAACTCGAAAAAATAAATTGTACGAATAAAATGAGAAGTATATTGTTAGGAAGAATTGTAAACCAATTAATTAAAAACCGTCTTTTCATAAAATATTATTGTAAGAAATTATATCAAATGTATAATTCCATTTAAATATATTAAAATTCTCCAACAAAACATCTCAGAAACTCATTGCCTGGCAAAGAAAACATGTTTCAATTAAATTCAAGAAATCAATTGTTTTAAAAGAGAGTTAAACATTAGTCTATTTCATACAGAATGTCGGTGTCGAGTTTGGATGAGGTTAAAGGAAGCACCAACACCCATCCTTTCTACAAATTAATGTAACTAAAATTTTAAAAGCGATTTATTAATCCCTTGCCTTTTCTCATGAGGGCATACCGCAAGCAGTGATTTTGGTAGATAAAATTGCGCAAGAAAGAATAAATCAAGTTTTGGCTCAATTAAGTATTAAAGTTGGAAGTCCTGTCTAATCATACAAAATCAATTTGTTTGCAGATATTTTGTTGAAGTCATGCTTCAAATAATGTTCAACTAAAGAATTCATCATCTTGCTTACAACATTCCATGTACTGACTAAGGGCTGTTTGATTGATAAAGTTTATCAATTCGATCAAACACCTGACAAATACATAGTACTATATTCGTAGAATAAAGTGAGTATAAAGTACTTATGATATATTCTAATGCAGGATAGTAAAAGCATTTTTACAAATATATACATAGTTGAATATTGTCAGAATGACTTTCAATGTCTTGAGCGCTGGCCGATGATTTTTGTCTTCTCATTTCATTAATAAGTAGTTTTTGAGAATTATTGATATAGTATTAGTGATTAGAAGTCTTCCTTATTTTCATATCTGCCAGTTTTTTTCAAGAATGTTTGATTATTTGCTTTTAGAAAAAATATTAAAACTTGTTTTCAGACAAAATGACTTCGTCAAACTGTAGTTAATGACGATTATTCAATTCAGCTTCTGCTGGGTTCGAAGAATCTAAACTGATTTGTGTATGGACATATTCAGAGTTTATCATTTACTATCACTTCATGTATTCGCTGTATATTGAGTGCTACAACCAAGATGATAAATTATTTAGTCACAGATTATGTTAAAAAACTATCAGTAAATGTCTTCAAACAAATCGATTATGCTAAATAAAATATGTCTACTAACTCAAATAATTGTTGGAAAAAAAACTTGTTATGCCTAAAGTATATGTAGTATTTCACATACAATTTATATAATTTATTATTTAAGATTTTTTTATTCCTATTTTACTAATTATAATACGAATTAAATTTTGTTTTAAATGCTTTTATTAATATCCAAAGTATAACAAGATGTGAAATTCTTATTATTCATTTGAGACGAGATCAACAATTAATAGGAATGATTTGATAAAAGAAATTCTAATGTGAGAGTTAAAATCTCAATCATTGAAAGTCAATTAACTTTTTGAATTTTTTAGTAGACATAATTAATTTAAAATAGTAATTATTTTAATTTAATTGACATCTTTGATAAAATAAATAAAAATATATGAATTCTATTGGTCTTCAATTTAGGAACTTACGTAGTATTTATAGATTATTGTCTGAATGTTTTTTCATATATTCATCTGCAAGTTACATTTTCTCGTGTGTGAGCAGCTAACAATAGTATTTTAAAAATAAAACAACTGTATTTTATTTCTTATTCTCTAAAATAATAATCATCGTCAATATGCGTTGTGAGTAAATTTAAACATGATAAACGAAAATATCTTTAATCAGTTTACTTACTTAGAGTGGCATCAATTATAATAATTTTTTCTTTTTCAAGTTTCTATCTACTATCATCAAAATTAATCATCATAATCAATGACAGTTTGGTTTTTTTTCGATGCATTTTGATTATAATCGATTTTTATCCTAATGTTTTTACGTGAGATATCTTGAGTAATATTGAAAATTGTATTGGCCAGTAACTATAACCAAACTGTTTCTAAATAAGATTCAAGATTATAACTATGGCCAACAGTTATCACTTTAGTTGAAAGTTATAATCATTTCAATATTTGATCGATTTACTCTATTGCGAAACTTTCAAAGACATACTTTATAATTCAAAATCGTATATGCTCGATAAATATATTTTATAATAAACAGCAATAAAATACACATATTTTAATTTATTTATTTTATCAAAGATATCAATTAAATCAAAATAATTACTATTTGAACTTACTTATGTCTACTAAAAAAATTCAAAAAGTTAATTGAGTTTAAATGTTTGAGGTTCTAACTTCCACACTGGAATTTCAAAAAACAAAACAACAGAATTTTGATAAACTTCTACATTGATAATGACATGTGTGATATTCATCTTTCATAGACTTTACTTTAGATAAGAAAAAAAGTCAATTCAAACTATGAAAAACCAGTCACACAATTCTAACATCTAAGATTCACTTCTCGTATAGTTTGTCTTTGCTATGACAGAAGTCTTTTCATTGGTTGAGGAATCAGCAACAGAATTCTGATAAACTTTTACATTGATAGTAACATTTATTATATTCATTTTTCATATACTTTATGTTAGATAAGACAACAAATCTCTTCAGAATATGAAAAATCAACAAAAGAATTCTGATGTGCAACTTTTACCTTTCTTATACTATGTCGCAAATAGAATTGTTTAAAAATTGTGCTAATAGTTTTAAATTGTAAGCAGCTTCTGGAATAGCAGAGAAAGAAAATCGTTCGCTCTGTGTTGGTAAATCATCAAGGTCAGTGACGTTCAATATTTAAACAGAATTCTATATAACCATTCACTATTTATTTCGGTAATAAGTAACACAACAAAAAATGTACAAGTGTAAAAAATTTCTGAATTCTACTAAAGATTAACCAAAAGTTTTATGACATGAATACATAATATAATGTCTTGTCTATAATAACTATCTTAGATAAACTCTTTTTCAAAAATATTCTTTACTATCATAGAAATCTCTGAAGCTAGCGACTCTTTGTTTGCTTGATCAGTCAAATATTCGCATAGTCACTATATTCAAGATAGACTTGTTATAGATATTATTGTAGACAAGACATTCTACTATTTACTCATGCAATCGACTCTAAAATGTTAATTATTTTATAAAATTGTCACTAATGTTGTCAAAATTTTCGGTCCAATCGAAGTAAATAACGCAGTTTCTACTTGTGCACATATAAAAAAAACACATTATAGTGTGTTTGATCAATAATCAAATATCAGTATTTCTACGCATTCAAAATATATAATGACATAATCAATGTATGCAACAGGCTTATTTATCAGTTATATTAATGGTTAGAATAATAATAATGTTAAATTAATAAAAAGCACAGAATATACATAAAAGTAAAACAATCAGTCAGTAATAACAAGACAAACAAAAAATAGATCATTAGTAAAAGAAAAAAATCTGATTGAAATACACAAATAACTGAGGTAAATAAGTTCTCCAGTAATCGGCCATCTCCAGGCAACAGCTATAATCTACTACCGGTTTTTAAAATCACGTATTTTGTATTACTATTATAAAACTGAAGAACACATGATTTTCATATTTAAACCCTGAGGCTGTGCTGACAATTATTTTTTTTTCTTTTTTCAAATGCATTCATCTGTCAAAATATTCATAATACCTAGAATACTTTTTTTTCTAAATGAAACAGCATGACAAGGTAATCAAAGTTCATATTACTTTTTTCTATTCGTTCTCTTCCTTTGATTTTCTTCATTAATAGTTTTTTTTTTAGTCTATGCTTGTTTACATATGATTTAGATATTCTCTTCTCTTTATTTGTGTAACTCGTTTACTTCCTTTTGAACTTAGTCTTTCACGCAAAAGATATTTCTCATAGGTATATTCTCCAGTGTCAGTGTGTGAAAAAAAGAATTTCAGCTGGCGCATACTAATTCAATCGTTTTCGAATCATTTAGTGTGCATATAGGAGCGACAGCTGCTTAAATTATGTCAATTTTATAGTTAAATATGATGTTGAATACTCGGTAGGTTTTCTATGTCTATTGCTATGACGAATAAAAAAGAAAAAAATTTAGTCGACTATATGACATTATTTGTCTTTGCTCTCGAAAGCTACTCTTCGAAGGTCAAGGAATTTTATTTCTTTTGATTTATGATGAAAAGAATAGGAAAAGAAAGCTGATAAAAAGAACAACTTGTCACCATTCTCGACATATAGCTTGATAATGGCATTTTTTGTTAAAGAAAAAAAAAAAAATATGAGTATACATTATCTTAGCCATTTTAAATCACATTGGTGTCTTTATGTTTCGTTCCATATATGCATTATTCTATTCCTCCTAATAGTCATAGTTATATCCCTTTTTCTTTGTCAATCCGTTCATGTTTACTACACGTTGTTTTTTTGGTTCAAATTACACATTCGTTCTTGTCTCTTTATTTGTTCTATATGCTCAGTTTGTTAGTTGCTTAAACAATGTGAAGGCAAAATTAACATAACTATTTTCTCGTCCGCAAATATATAATGCTTCTCTAGGCAAAGAAAAACGAGAAAAGTAACATGGCTTCTTTCCTTTTTTTTTTTTTTTTTTTTTTCTATTGCCATGCTTTAATAAAGAAAAAAAGAAAAAAGTAGAAAGTGCATTGCCGAAGATGGAATGAAAACAAAATTTTTTTATTATTATTAATATTGACTCTCAATATATTATACTTTTCTTTCTGTTTTAGATGATTCATCCTGTGATCATGGAATTAGTAGAATCTTTTTTCTTATTTCTTAAGATTTGATGGCTTTCGATATTAATAAAAATCATAATCATCATTTTTGTTTAAGTCGAAAACGTTGTTTTTTAATACTCTTATTATGTAATTCTATTATTGCTTATATTTATTACATACATGGACAAAATCAATCTAAAAAAACAGAAAATAATGCAATAAATCCACAAAACATGCATGTCAATGTTAAACAAAAGCAATATCCAATCGAAGCTAATCAAGCAATTAATTTTATTCGAAGTACACTAGAAAATGAATACGATCATGATGATTTAATATCGTTTTACAATTTTGTTCAACAAGAATTTTCACTAGGTTTACGATGTGCAAGAAAAACAAAAAAAATTGAAACAACAACTCAATACAATTATACTATTTATGAACAAATCAATGATAATATTACTACAACTAGGTATAGAGAAAAACAATTATTTTTACGAAATGAATGATATAAAGGGAATATTGAAGTATAGAAATGAAAATTTGGAACGCCCAATTCCTCTCACGTCACAGATCGTTCATCAGTAACGTTTTCTTATTGTATTTCTGAGAGACTCATTAAAAAAAATGATGAGGAAATATGTCTAATAATAGATATAATAAGACAATCTTCCTGTCATTAGGAAGAACAGCTATATCGTGTTTCACATTTTAATCTCACAGAGATTGCGTTAACAGTTTTTGTTTTGTTTTTTTTGAACATATAAAATTTTCTTTATTAGTTAATTTACCTAAGCCATTGATTAAATAAAAATGTTTTCTAATAATAAGAATTGATCAAAGAAATCAGATTTTTATATTTATACCATAAAATAATTTATCACTGGTTAAGACATTATAAACCGTTTTGGATATTTAACTATTTGTCGTAGAATGAAAATATATTATTAGAGAATAAATTATTTGAAGTTGTAAAATATTGAACTTTTTTTCTTAGAAAAATATCATAATGAATTAAATTTTTTTTAATGTGTACTGGAATCATAACCAATAAATCTTATAGAAAATAAGGGTTTTCTTCACTATTTTGAAAACGATTTAATACAAAAAAAAAAACTTTCACACACTGTTAAATCTATCAATATTGTCTGAATCTTCTTTTTTTTTGTCATTCAAACGTACATTATATTACTAAATATCATCGTTGATTGTTTAAGAGAAAAAATAACATAGTTTTATGTTCTTCTCTGAAGAAAAGAAAATAGTGAAGATGACACTTGAATATGATACAATGATTTATATGATAGAAAGCAATAAATTCTTAATAGCAACTCTTTTTCTTTTATGTTCTTCACTATTATTTTTACTTTTTAGTCATTTTTCATATATGGCTAAAAATGTGATAATATCGTATTGATATTGTCAAATTCCTACATATAACTCTATGTGAATATTATAGAAGAGTAATATCGAACAAATATTCTTATTTGACTTATTCAATGAAGGATCTTCTTTTTTTTGATATATGCGATATCCGAGACATTAGTTATGATTATCTTTATTTTTTGGTTGTAACCTCGGTTTATGACGAGTAGTTATGGTACGAATATAAAAAACACTGTATTTGCATCGTATATATGTAGTTATATGTATGTCATATTCTCATTAAAATCGACCGTAAATATCCGTCTAGTTTATGATAAAATATGGTGTGTAAATAAGCCATTGTATGGTCGTATATGTATCGAATTATTCGATTAGAGTAAATTCATATTTTTTATATTGAAAAGAAATATTCGCTTCATTAGTTGAGTAAAGAAAAATTTTGAAGGTACTTGTTATTTCATTGAATTATATCGATAGAAAATTATAGATGATTCATTGATACTACTCTCTTATACTACTTGAGATCGTTTTTCATTTAATTATAATATATCAATTATTCTTATAGCAGCATTGGAAAGAATATTTATTTTATGGACACCTTTATTTGTCAATGCATATTGTCTGTTAAACTTTTTTTTTCAACTTGTTAATTGATTTAAATCTTTGAATGCAAAATTCTCAGAAGTTCAGTATAATAATGTTAAAATTAATCTATGAATTATTTAAAATTGATATGTCACAATTAATAATATAAGCAATTGATTAACCTTGAAAAGTAATTTTGTTTTATTGCTTAAAGAAAAAAAAAAAAAAAAAAAAAAATTAGAATTAATTTTCCGCAATATGAATCGTTGATAAATGAACTTTTTGATTGTAATCACTTTTCAATATGTATATCGAAAGAAAAAAGAATGACAGAATATAGACAGACAATTTATACTTGATTTCACAAGAGATTTAAATCGAATTAAATTTGAGCTTGATCTGATTTTTAGTCGTTTTGTTTTTTTTTTTTGTATTGATATAGTCGAGATAGTTTATAAATTGTATATGTTTGTCGGTCTTGAGACCAATTAAAAACTCATCAAGAATGGGATTTAGAAGTATAATTGATCTTTCATAAGATGAGAATCAGCTATAGATTTTTAAAAAAGTTTCGAACGTTCGAGATTTTTGGTAGTTTAACCGTATGGTTTGAATACCTATGGTATGCGTGAAATAATATCTCTATAATCTTTAAAACTTTTTGTAATTCTATAGTTTATTCTCATTTTACGAACGATCAAATATATTGGACTCGAATTTTTGATCAGCTTGCATTTTGTATTAATTTCACTTTCATATATTTTACGATTTGAGTTGCACTTACCGACAAGCATATTTATCCATCCTTCACAAATATTATCTGATATACATGAGTTTATTAATCGATCAAACAAAACATGGAATTCATATTTTATTCTAGACTATTGAATTTCACAAACAAGGAGTTTCAAATTTTGCAATAACTTATACGTGTATTCATACACAACTGATATTATAGATTGTTACCTTTAGAATGAAAGATTATTGTCAAGAAAAATTTCGCAAGCCATAATAAAAGATCATAGGTGTTTTTATATAATTAGGACTACTTTTTTTGCCTAGTAAGAAACCTCGTTTTCTGGCACTTAGTTGTTAATAACATAAATTTCAATATTAGAAAAATTTTTTAAAAAATTAGGAAAATATTGGCTCACCATAGAAGATTACGGCTTTTTATTCTGAAAGAGGAGGTTAATATAATTTTGCAAGTTTCGAATAAAAATTAATAGAATAGAACTTGAACTATGATAATAATTTATCAAATTATTGAATAATCATTGACAATGGATCGTGTTACAAATTTGAAGAAACTTTACATTAGATTTATAAATAAAATAAAAGATATCTTGCTATATTAACATGTAATTACTGGTAATATTCATTTGTATAATCGAAATATCTACAACGATTTTGGTTTATTTATATACGTAGATAAATCTAGAATTTCTTACTGTTTATAACATCATAAGACTATCATAATAGATATAACAGAACAAATGATGATCTCAGTATTTTCATTTTAAGTTCTGAAGTTCTTATCTTATCAAACAAAATATTTTGCCAATAGCTTTACCATTCAAATCTATAGGAAATGTTTATAAAAAGTTTTTCCAGAAAATGTCAATTGGAACATTAATATATCCTAAGAAGAACGAATTTTCTCGGCTAAAAAATTGTTTTCTTCAATTTTTATATTATCTTTTAACAAATTTAAATTTATGAAAAATAGATACATTTTGTAGCTATTCAGAAAATCTATTAATTGATGATCTTTTTCGAATTTTCACGGAATTTAAAACATTAGTTTTGGAATTTTTGACAAACGAAGTGTAATAAATCTAAATTATCATTATTTGAATTTCTATAAAATTGAATAATAGATGTTTTGAAAACAAAAAACCAGTTTGATACGATGAAAACTACATGAGTTATAGTTAAAATATTGAAATCATCATCCATCCTGACAGATTCATAACAACTCTTTCACAATGTTCTATGAGAAATATTTCATTGCTATGAACAATGTTAATCATAATTTCATTTTTATTTACCTTTATAACATTCTAAAAGTAGAAATAGTCAGCGAATATAGAGAAAAATACTTTCTGTTGAAAAGAATTCTTTTTTTTTTCATATATTAACAATTATATAAAATTAATTTATTTAGATCATTATCAACAACAGTAACTCCACAAATGAATCATTCGCGTATTTCTTTATCTCGTCGTAATCAACATAGAACTCTTCATTCATTTACAATAGATAATTCTGATGCATGTTCAAGTGAATCAATTGATTTAGTTATAATAATTATATCTAAATCAGATAATTATAAAACTCGTGATGCTATTCGTCGAACATGGGGATCAGGTGAAAATCTTGGTAATTATTCATCAATAAATATGAAAATATTTTTTCTTATTGATTTTGATGAAAAATTAAGTTCAAATATTCGTCTTGAAAATAACTTATTTCATGATATAATACAAGTTGAATTACCACCACAATATACATTAGTTACATATCGTGTTTTATCTATATTTGAATGGTCATTTCGTTATTGTCGTCAAGCAAAATTTGTATTTAAAACTGATGATGATATATTTATTAATCTAATTTTACTTTTAAAATTTATTTCACCATTTTATCAACAAACTACAAATAATTCATTTCGTATATCAGACATGAATATATATGGTTATAAACATTATCATCCAGGAGTTTTTCGTCAAGCAAATGATCCTGTTGGAGCTCGTTATGTTGTTACTTTAGATGAATTTCCATGTACACATTATCCTGACTTTTTATCCGGTTTTGGTTATTTAATACCAAAAAAAGCACGAGATGCTCTAGTCTATGCATCTTATCAAGATCCAAATAGACCATTTAGAATCTCCGATGTTTATTTAACGTAAGTTTAAAATAATATAAATTCTTAAGAAAATTAATAAATAATGTTTGTTTTTAGAGGTATTTTACCAGATTATTTATCTCTTCGACGTCAACCGATGTCTGATTATAATATTCGTTATCAAGGTAGTTGTGAAAAATTCTTTGAAAATCCAAAATCATTTGCTTGCGCTGCTGGTTTACATCATGGCGATACAAGTGATGTTTTTGCTATATTTAATCGTTATTGGCAATATGTAAAAAAGTCCCTTTAGTGCTATGTTTATTTGATTGTTATTTTTGAATACTTTTGTTTTTCAAATTATTCTCCTTTTTGTTTTTATTATGATGAAGAAAAGAAAAGAAAAGAAAAAAAAAATAATAATAAAAAGAGAAGAAAAAGACATAATTATTTAATCGAATAACCTCAAGGTTAGTCTAATACTTTATTTGTTCGACTAGACTAATTTTCATTGTATTTGTTTTCATCGTGGTAATTAAGGCTTCAACAATTTACACACGCACACATCAAAGAACACGATTTTTCTTGTAAATAAAGAGAGAGAGAGCAAAGGAAGGTCAGGCGTAAAATTTGCTAAATGGGAGAAAAACACGGACAAATTAATCAAGAACATAGGTTGAGCGGCAAAGGTATTCAAAAAAAAAATACAAATAGAAGAAAATTAATAAACAATCATGTTCGTTGTATATATTGTTGTTATGAAAATAAATACTCAATAATATTTCCATTGAATTATTTATCTAATTTTCATGCTTGTTCAGCATGTAAACTATATGCAGCTGTTATTTCTCCTTTGTCATTTGAAACAGTGACATGATATTGACCTTGATCTGTTGCCAAAACAACAGGAATTTCAAGTGAAAATTCTTTTTCACCATTAGTAAATACAAATCGACTTGATTCACGATCCAATGGTTTACCATTAAAATTCCATTCAGCTATTAAATAAAACAAAAATTAGAATTTATAAGCGAATTACCCTAGTTGTAGCTCACTATTTGAGTTCATATTGGGCACATAGAGAAGTTTTAGTAAGATTAGAAAAAGTCTAAAAGGATTCGTTCCTTGGGAACTGAACCGGTCCGATAAAAATGTCAAATAGATCAATTAAAAAGACTCGATCAATTCTAAATATGCCTTAAAATATCTTGAAAGGTGACTATATGCTTTTAATTCACAAATAGGATCTATATAAGTTATTAGACAAAGACTTCCTTTATTTAATGATGTATATATTATCAAGTTTGATTGCCTTAGCAGAGGGCATCATAACATTCGCCGTAAGTACAATCGGATACGATCGAGATGACTCGCCCTAATAACATCTCAATAGTACGTAATAGAATCTGATAATGTATACATTATTAGATAGAGGAAGTCTTCCCGTACTAATCTATAATAATTGTATTTTCAAAAACACAGTGGCAAATTAAGAGAAAGCCGATTGCATCTCTATTTCGAAATATTTTGCAATTTTTCTCAACAAAAAACGTTCAAAAATGAGCCGGTAAGACCTCTAATGATCATGATCGTTCCCCTCCCGCTTTCTAAAAACTCCAGATCTGCTACTGCAAAGAAACTTGATTTTTGTGACACATGGAGTTATCCATCTCTGCTTGTGAGTCTGATATGAGCTTAAACAGTGTGTTACATTTGTGATCGTTTCTTCATTAGATTTATTTCTTATTTACCAGTCATTGGTGTTGATCCGGAAAGTTTACAATTAAATTTAGCTTTACCGCCTTCTTCTAAAGTAGCACTTTGTGGAAATTGAACAAAGTTAGGATCAAGTGGATCTTCATCTCGAGCTTAAAGAAAAAAAAAATATTAGATGTATTAAATAGTTTGTTTGTTTTTTTTTTTCGAAATATTTATTTACCTTGAATAATGACTGAACAACAAGCAAGTAGTTGATCATTTGTTGATTTATTTTTTAATAGAGCTGAAAATACACCTGAATCTTCGGGAAATCTATTCAAATGAAAAATTAGTAATCAATATATAGTAAAGATCTTCCTTTGTTTTTTTCTATACTTACACTTCAGCAACAACTAATTTAAATGTATTTCCTGTTCGTTCACGACGAAAATCTGGGTTTTCAGGGATTTCTTTATTATTTCGTAGCCATAATAATTCAAGGTCATCGTCAGTTCCTAAATCAATAAAAGTTGTAGATAAAAAAAAAGAAAAGAAATTAAAATACTAACCATTGCAAGCACATTCAAGCGTAAGTGAATCACCTTCCATTAAATTTTGTGATTTAATATATTTAACGAATTTCAATTTTGATTCGGCTGGTTTTTCTTGTGTTTCTTCTTCTTCTTTTTTCTTTACTTCAACCTCGTCTTTTTTCTTGTCGGCTTCAGCTGGTGGTGCTACTTCTTCAACAGCAGGAGGAGCAGCAGCTGTCGGTTTTTCTTCTGCCTATATACACATTTAATTAAACGAATAAAAAAAAAAACTGTATAATTTAATTATTTTATTGTTTCAAACCTTTTTCTTCTCATCTGCAGCTGGTTTTTTTGTTTTATCATCAGCAACCTTTTTTGCTGGTTCTTTCTTCTCTTCAACTTTTTTAGCTGGTTCTTTCTTTTCTTCAACTTTTTTAGCTGGTTCTTTCTTTTCTTCAGGTTTTTTAGCCGGTTCTTTCTTTTCTTCCGGTTTCTTAGCTGGTTCTGGTTTTTTCAAAGCAGCAGCTCCAACTGGTTTCTTTTCAGGTTCAGCAGCTGGTTTTTTACCTGGTGTAGTTTTACCAGCAGCTGGTTTAGCAGGTTCAGGTTCAGGTGCTGGTGTTGGTGCTGGTGTTGGTTCTGGTACTGGTTCAGCAGCAGGAACTGGTTCAGCTACTGGAGCAGGTGCTGCAGGTTCAGCTGGTGTTGGTTCTGTTGAAACACTTGTTGTTTCAGGTGCTGGAGCAACAGCTTCTGATGAAAGTTTTTCTTCAACTTTAGCAGCTGTGTCACTAGCAACTTCAGTTACCGAAGCAGTAGTATCGACACTTGCTGCTTGTGGTTCAGCTTGAACAGCAACTTGCTCTTCTTGAGCCATTGATGCAGTATAAACATCTTCATCTTCAGTTCGTACATGAGCTATATGATGATAAATATTGATCATAAATTCAATATATGAATTTAATATAAAATACCTTTAACAGTAATTTGTGCACTTGATGACTCCGAGCCTTCTTCATTGTTAGCTCGACAAGTATATTCTCCGTTATCTTCTAAATTTAATTTTTTAATAACTAATGTTGCTATATCATCTTCGTATGTATGTTCAATTCGAGATTCAGTAGCCAAGGGCTAACAAAATAAATATTAATTCAATACAAAAGAATAACAAAATTTCTATAAGAGTTTACCTTGCCATTCTTTAACCATTTTATTCTTGGTGTTGGTTTACCCTTGACTTCACAGCGTAATTTCGCTATTGCACCTAATCAAAACAAAAAAGTTGTTAGTGCAATTATCTCTACGAGATAAAAAATATGAAACATAATGCATATGCTTCGGATTGTGACTTCTATTGTACTAATATGTCCGTGATGCAAGGTGCAATTTGTGATATGTTAGAATGGGTTTGGAAAGGTGTTCAAAGGCATATATCTTAAATTCAACTTTATTTCATAATCATCTCAAAGAAGACTTTAGCTTCATGACTAAGTATGCCACTGACTGTGATGAAAACTGCTAAAAATTGTGGTCGTTTAATGGAATTTATTTTTTGATAAAAATCGATCGTTTCTGTGTAATACCAAACTTAGAGAAATTATGATTTTTTTTTTCAAAAATTTGTCTTTGTTTAACAATTTTTCTATTGAATTAGACTTTTCCATCTTGAAAAGATCGATTGCTACTCGAACAAGTTGATTTTTATACGCCACAATATAATTTGTCAGATGATGTCAAATTTTTTCCAATCAGTTAAATCTTCTCATATCACATGTTTAATCTGTGAACGATGGCGGAGAGTGTTTTTCTATCCGAATTCAAATTAATAAAAAAAAGAGAACAGTTTCAAAATATAACGGGTGTCCCAGAAAGAATGGGTCTCACAGTATTTTGAAGATTTCTCGTCTATTATCCGTGTGATTAAAGCTCCCTTTTATTATCAAAAGATAGCGCTTGAAATTCCCTACAAAACCATATATGACTAGGCCTAAACCTGTTTTAAATATATTTGAAAAAAGACGAAAGCTAAAGACATACAAACAGCTGTAAAAAGTAAATGTGTGATCCATAAGAAATAGCCGCAATTTGCATTTCATATTTTAATCTCTAAATACGTTTTATTAAAAAACAAAATATACTACAAGATGCAGTGTGAAAAGCTCTACAATCTAAACTAACGTTTCTTTTAATTGTATACTTTTTGTTTTCGAAAAAAAAGAAGCAAAACTCTGTGCGACCGATGTTCGCCGTTGCGAAAACCGATTGCACAAAATTTGGAGTTTTTTTAACATAAAAACTACAGAAATTAAATAAATTGCTCTTTGTAAACTATAGATCTTTTCACGCTGCATCTTGTAGTATATTTTGCTGTTTTTAAGAAAACACATTAGATGATGAAAAGATAAAATAAGAAAAAGAAATGCTCGTTCGTGTAAAAAAAATTATTTTTTCACAATGACGAAAATTGGTCACACAGAGTTTTGCCTTTTTTGAAAACAAAAAGTATATAATTAGAATAAACTTTAGTTTGTAGATTGTAGAGCTTTCCACATTTGCGTCTAGTGGTATATTTTGTTTTTTCAATAAAACGTATTTAGAGATCAAAATATGAAATGCAAAGTGCGGCACTTTATTATGGAACACCCGTTATTTACTTTTTACAGCTGTTTCTATGTCTTTAGTTTTCTTTTTTTTCCAAATATATCTAAAACTGTCTTTGAGCCTAATCTTATATGATTTTGTAGAGAATTTCAAGCGCTATCGTTTGATAATAAAAAGGACTTTAATCATCCGGATAATAGACGAGAAATCTTAAAAATACTGGGAGGCCCATTCTTTCTGGGACATCCGTTATTTTACTAAAAAAAGAATTATCTTAGAACTGTAGTTGATTTAGGCTCTGTCGTTAGTACAGACAGTTTAGATGCATTAACATTATCAGAGCACTAAAGCTACTCAATTCTATCAGTTTTAAAGGACTTGAAAAATATTTCTCGTTTTTATCAAATAATCAAATTCAAAAATTAAACAAAAACAGTCGATGTGACTAATACAGATGGCTCGGTTTCGAGTGAAATCTAATATTTTTCTAAGAGTGTAAAAATATTCATGCAGTGAAGTATCGAAACAGAAGTCAAGCAGAAAATATTGCAGTTTTCGAACAGTTCGCAAGACCATAAAGAAAATGAAAAGTCTATCATATACATATAACACGAAAGAAAAATCTATAATACATGACTAACATCCACAGAAAAGAAAAACAACTTCAATATGAGTATAATTATAGAGAAAACGAAGAAACTCTTATGATCTTATTTGAAGAAGATGTAGGCAACATAGAATGAAAATATCTCCTAATCTAGATCAAGTTTAGAGCGTCTTCTTGATTTTTCATTGTTTACAACTTAACGAATCAGTTCTTCTGAGATAGGCCTCTATCTACTTAGAAAGCAAAATATATTAGTACAAATATAATTCATATGCTGAACTAACCTATGAGATAATTTTAATGTGTGAAAAAACAAAAACAAAATGGTACTCTCTGAGCTAACACAGGATTTTTCTCTTTCAATATGAGATTCGCCGATCATAGTGATCAGTTAACCACTAAAATTAAACCCGGTATTTTCACATAGAACATTGCTAAAATATCTATCGCAGTCTGTAATTGGGGGAGGAAAGTGATTCAAAATTTCTATTCGAATACTTCAACATTTCTGTTAGGTTGTGTCTAACAACAAAATTTAAAAAAAAAAAGTAGAATTAGATAATTATTCGTACCCTCGAATAGAGTAATATCAACAAGTTGATCAATAAATTTTGGTGGGTCTCGACGTTCTTTACGTTCTAAATATATTTAGAATTATTATAGAATTGATTTTTTTTGTAAGAAAAAAAAAAAAGAAAGTCTTATACTTGGTTTTTCAACGTCGAGTGCTTCACGTTGAGCAGGTTTTTCACCGGCACCTAATTTATTGCGCCAGCTTTCATCTCTGCCTGATGTACGTAAAGGTGATGGTGAACGTGTTCGACCTACATGTCCTTGTGTATCACCATCTCCTGGACGAGTTGAATGAGCTCGTCGTGTTCGACGTACTTCTACAAAATGAATTCATTTTTTACAATCACTTCTCAAATAAAAAAATAAAATTCTTTCATATACCTTCGACATACAATAGGCAAGATGTTTCATCAGTGCCTAATGGATTTTCTGCAGAACAACGATACATTGCAGTATCAGATGTTTCACATGATGAAATTTCTAATGTACATACACCATGTACATGCGATGTTACATAATGAGAATCTGCATCGCTTATTTGTGTACGTTCTTTAAACCATTGTACCTATTTAAAAAAAAAAAAAAAAAAATTCAAAACTAGTTTGTCTTTAAAAATAAAATAAAATATGATTTACTTTTGGTATAGGTTTACCATTAACACAACAAATTAATTTACATCCAATGCCTTCTTGAATAAGACGTGGTCGAAGATTAAATGAAAATACAGGTTTAGAATCAGGTTCTTGCCATAAATCAATTTCATTATATGTTAAATGTCGTGAATAACTAACTTCATGATATTCAATAATGGTTGTTACAGGTAAAGCTAATTAAATTATAAAAAAATAAATAAATCAAATAATTATTTTATTCATTATTAATTTATTTCTAAATTGTTATTATATAATAGTTATATATATGCTTACAATATGGCTGAAATGAATAGAGTCGACGAAAAAATCGTCGATAGAGTAAACGAAATATTGATGGAGATTCATATATATGATAACGTGTTGGTGTACGGATATATTTTAAATAATTTGAAGATGAACCATAATAATTATGATCCATCTCTCTCTTTATCTTAATATGTTGTATTAGATTTATGATAAAGCAAGAAGAAAAGAATAACGTACGACAAATAAGCTAAAAACGACTATCTACACCGCATGAAATACGATAGAATTGTTTAGCGTCACATATGTTAGCCTCGTTTTTTTCTCATGCTGATTCTATTAGAATACAAACACAAAAAAAAACATATTAGAGATCATGTCTGATTTGTCTCGTTGGTATTGGTCCGAATTGAATAATATCATCAACGTATATAGACGCGAGTATATACGAACGAAGCTGAAACAACAACAACACAACAATAATTCTATCCTCTTTCTTCTCAGGAAATACCCTTTAATGGAAGAATATTCTTGACAGTCATCGTAAACCAACAAAAACAACGCACACCAATTTTTCTATCGTTAATTACTCTTGCCATCTATAACCACAAGCAAAAAAAATGTATCAAACAAGCCAGTAAAAGAAACATAAATGTAGCTCATATCATGTTACTTGTCCATAAATGATCTTAAGCTGTCTCGTTTTGTTTTATATGGTACTCATCTCATGAGACAAATAATATCGGTACCAAATTGTCCACAATATTTATAACCGTATGTTATATGTCAAATAGACTAAGGCTTTTTTTTTTGTGATAACTCCAATGTCCAATAGACAAACAAGTGTAATAACAATTAATTCTTAGAAAATGATAAAACAACAAAACAATACGAGAAACTTATGTAGGAAACATTTCTATTTATCAAAATAAATCAAGGACACACACGTTTTCTCAATATAGATATATATATATATACAGAGAAATTTGTAAGATAATATAGCAAGACAAAAAATCTATTCAATGAGACGAAAGATTGATGGTCAAAAAAATTAGAGTTGCTAAGAAATTTTTTTCGTAAGCACATTTATTAATATGTGTTGACATATTTAAACTAAACGCATTGAGATACAGATGGCCTACACTTGTTGAATGATGACGTAATTAACTATATTATTTTATCATCAATACTTACGTTCAACTGTCAAGAAGACTGCATATTCTTTGTCACCATAACTATTTGATGCTCGTACAACATATTCGCCTTTATCATCTGGTATACATCGTTTAACTTCAAGTTTATAATTATTTCTATCGTATTTCTTAAGATGTTTTGTTGATTGACGAAGTTCAACATTATCACGGAACCTAAAAATATATATTGTTATTTTTTGAATTTTAATTGAAAGAAAGAAAAAAAAAATCATTACCAAGAGACAACAGGTGGTGAGACAGCAATAATACGACAATCAAATTCAGCATTATTACCTTCTAAAACATGAGCATTATGAGGACGGATGATAAAGCGTGGGGCAGCTTCCCGGCGATCTAAATTATTATTATTATTTGATGTAATTTAGAACAAGCGAAAAATCTTACCCCAGAAGCTACTATAAATATTGTATTCTTGTGCTCTATTCTTTCTAAGTGAACTCCAATGAGCCATACGGCCGAGACCAATAATAGGATCTGGATATCCAGCCTATAAAAAAAAAAATTCAATAGATTTTTGTTTTTTTTATTTGTTAAATATATATATTTAAAATAATTTCATTTAACATACATATCGTTCTCGAATACGTCGACGAATATCATCAAATCTACTTGATGGTATACGTGAATCAAGTTCAGGACGATCTTCACGTAACCATGGATGATCTAAGGCTTCATGAATTGTCATTCGAGCACTTTAGAAAACAAAAATAAATAAATAAAAATAAATATTTAAATAATTTACTTTCGATTTTTTAATAAAAGTTTTTGCATAAAATCTTTTCCTTCTTCAGAAATACCGCCAAATACTTCATTTGGAAAACGTAGATTACATTTACGTATATTATCCATTGTTTCATTATCATCTTGACCACCAAATGGTGATAAACCACTTAAACTAAAATAAAATAAAAAAGATATTAAAAGAAGAAAAGAAAAAAAAACATTTCTTTTTGTATTTCTTATCTTACATAACATATGTAAGAACACCGGCAGCCCACATATCTGTATAAAATCCAACAGCATCATGTTCAACAATTTCAGGTGCAGCAAATTCAACTGTAGCTGCACTAACTTTAACAACTTCATTTGGATCAAGTTTTGTTGCTAAACCAAAATCACAAATTTTGACATTTGTACTTGTTTTTGTTTCACACATAATATTTTCCGGCTAAATAAAATAATTATTTATTATAGTTTTCTTTTATTATTTATTATATTAAATCTTACTTTTAAATCTAAATGAACAATATTATTTTCATGCATATGTTGAAGACCTTGACATATTTGTCTCATATATTTAATAGCTTCAGCTTCTGTCATTTTATAATTTGGATCAGCAATACGATCAAATAATTCACCACCAGCAACAAATTCAGTAACCATAGCCATTTCAACATCTTCTTCAAATGCATCATGTAAATGAAGTAATTTTGGATGATTTAATTCTGACATAACTTCAATTTCACTACGAACTGTTGCTTTATCAGCTGGTGTTAATGTTGGAATAAATTTAGCTGCATAAGTTTTTCCGGTAGCTTTTTCAATACAACGATGAACAACACCAAATGCACCACTATAACAACAAAAAAAAGAAAGAAAAAGAAAACTTTTTTTCTCTTTTGAAATAAAGTCAAAGAAAAAATTTTACCGTCCAATTTCTTCAAGAATATCATAATAATCATAGATACTTCCATGTTTAAGTGTAGCTCGTTGTGGTTGTCGGCCTTTATCCCAAATATCCCAGACTAGAATAAAATTGAATTAAATATCTTTTCTATTTATTATTTTGTTTAAAACTATCATTATACTTCTTATGAACTATATATAATGATAAGTGGGATCGTACATAATCACTTTCGGTACTAGCTTACGCATATCTAGTCGAGATTAGACAGAAGAGGATATTCGATTACTCAAGTATTTCTAGAGGTCTACTATGGACAATTGTGGAATTATTGACTCAGATTTTGAGGAAAATCTTCTTTTTTTAAGTTTGTCCTAAAACTAAGTTCAATTAAAGATCTAGTATACAAGATAGTTTCAGAGTAAATTTCAAAAAGATGATTTTCCAAAAACTTATGCTCTTACAAAGATCTCATGGAAATAGACATATTAAAAATTTGTTAACTTCAACGAATCTAAATGTAAATTCAAAGCACTTTAGAATTTTCTTCTAGAAGACTATGAAGTATCTATAGCCAAAAAAAAAAATGATTGAAATCGAGAGGAAATATTTGGACACAGGCAATCGAGTTGGTGCGAATATGAGTGGAAATACAATCCTGAATAGCAAATCTTAGATTCTTTTTTAACTCTGATCTTACCTTAGCAAAAACTATTTTCATTCGCAATAAATCTTAAAACAAAGATCTTAAGTATTCAGTCGATGACTATCATTTCTTTTTCATCATTTCTCCTGAATTGAGTTCTGATTAATTTGCTTTCTGACATAATTCATTAAAACAAGAAGTTTAACTACAATTTTAACTTTTCGACTTCAGTCTCAAAATTGATCTCGCACATCTCTACATGCTAAATAATTTCAATAAACTTGATATTTTCATTAGATTATTTTACGTACAGCATCGATCATAATTATCCAATTTAGGTAAATCTTTATTTCGTCGTCGTGATAAATCATCATCTTTGCCTAAACGTCGTCTACGATTTTCATCCGATTCTAAAATAAAATACAAAATTATGATTGTTTTTATTTTTCAATATATGAAATATTTACCAGTAGTTTGAACAGGTTTTGTTGGTTCTGATGGTTCGCCAGCACCAAAAACATTTTCAGCAAAAATACGAAATTGATATTGTTTATTTGGTATTAAATTTTCAACAGTACAACGTGGAAATCGACTTGTTGCTGCTTTAACCCATTTGCCCGTATCAGGATCAAGTTTTTCAACAAGATAATGTGTTATATAACTACCACCATCATCTTCTGGTGCATGCCATGATAATGCAACTGAATCATCCATAACTGAATCAACTTTTACATCACGTGGAGCACCAGGTACATCTATTTCAAGAATAAAATATCATATCATTAATTACAAAACAAAATGAATCTCTTGTTTTTTTGTTTTACCTGATACATGAATACGTAATGTAGCTTCATCTTCACCTAAATTATTATCTAATTTTATTGTATATGGTCCAGTAGTATTTTTATCTGTATTTCGAATAGTTAATGTAATAGCACGATCACTAACATCAATTGATACATTTTTATCTTTTGTTAGATCTTGTCCATCTTTTGTTAATGTTACATTTGGTAATGGACTTCCAGTATAAGGTATTTTAATAACAATTGGTTCACCTTTATCATAATTAAGTACATCTTGATATTTTGGTGGTAAACGAAATCTTGGTGGTGCTATAAATTATAAAAGCGATTAATAGAATCCTTGGTGAATTAAGATGTGAAACACGATGTAACATAAGGAGATTGTTTTATTCTATCTATATTTTGGGACACATTTCTTTACTAATTTTTTACGTTATCCTTCCAGAAGTGCAATAAAGTAGTAGTTCGTATATTACAACCAGATGTAATTGATTGTTATATGTTAAATATTCTGAAAAAATCAGCGCTACAGACCTTTCTTCAAAGGAGTGTTAACGATGTGACAGAGTACAAATATACAAACGAAAAAATGCTCTTATAATCAAATAAGAAGTTCAAAATTTTTGTTTCGAGACTAAGTACAGTCT
The DNA here is from genome assembly GCA_905329745.1 of Rotaria sp. Silwood2. Taxonomy (NCBI): domain Eukaryota; kingdom Metazoa; phylum Rotifera; class Eurotatoria; order Philodinida; family Philodinidae; genus Rotaria; species Rotaria sp. Silwood2. The sequence continues at coordinate 46,394 of CAJNSZ010000341.1, read as the reverse complement.
CAACAAAACCGTTTTTTTTTTGAGTTCGTTTCTAATGAAAATTTCATCATTGATGCAGTTCTTTCCATAGTCTATCTTGAAATTTGCAAATTTTTCTATCATATGATAAAGTAGATATTCGCTGGTCAACTTTTAATTAATCAGAATTAATTAACACTAATTAGTTAATTAATAGGGATTAATTAATAATTAATTTCAATTAATACTCATCTGAAAAATCGAAGATTTGTATATATATATATATGTCTAGACTAAAACAACTTATTGAGAAAAATAACCTTTGTACACAGTCAAATGAAATATCGGAGATATGTTCCATTGTAACGACAATGGTCCATATAGTGCAACAATCCTTTTAGATCGTGTTTCACAAAAAAAAGATAATAATTCATAAAATTTATGAATATATTTAAACTTACATCGAACGTTTACATTACAACGGCACATTCTTGAACCACCTTTATTTCGTGCTTTAATACTATATTCATCAACATCATCGGGTGTGACATTATTTATAACCAATGTACATGTATCGCCTTCACGTTTAATACTGTATTTAGGACCATCAGATAATTCTTTAGTACCTTTGTACCTAATTATTAACAAAAAAAAGAAAAAGAAAATTTTTTATTTAGATGATTTTAAAAAAAAAGAATAAACAAACGAACCATTCAATATCTGGTTTTGGTGTTCCAATAACTTCAGCTTCTAAACGAATTGTTTTACCTTCATTACCTTCAGTATCTCTTAATTTTTTAAGAAATTCTGGTGAAGTTGATGTATTTGGATCTTTAACCTAAATATTAAAAATAAAAATTTTATTTATTAATATTAATATAAACAAAGAAAAAAAGGAAAGATTTATTTACTTTTGTTGATTTCGATGGTTCAGATGGTGTTCCTTTTCCAGCTTCATTTTCAGCAATAACACGAAATTCATAAACATGATCTTCAAGTAATGATGGAACGGTTAAATGTGTTGATTGACATGGTGACATATTTACTGGAATCCATTTATCAGTATTTTCTTCACGTTTTTCAATATAATAACCAGTTACTGGGCCACCTGACAACACACAAAAATTCAATCAAATTTTTCTCTCGTTTTTTTCTTTTCTTTTGTCTTACCTCCATCTGAACTTGGTTTATCCCAAGTAAGTGCTATACTACTATTTGTTATTTCATTAATTTGTGGTTGTCCTGGTGCACCCGGTTGTTCTATTAACAAATAAAGAAAAAAAAAAACAAATAAATTTGAATTTTATATTTCAAATACATACTAAATGGAAGTTTAGCAACAACTGGTGATGATGTACGTAATGGTTCACTAACACCATTTTCATTAATAGCCATAACACGAAATTCATATTCATGTCCATCAAGTAATGATGGAACAGTAAATGTTGTTTCTTTACATGCTTGTGTAACAGGTATCCAAGCATCAGAACCTTTTGATGTATCACGTCGTTCAACAATATAACCTGTTACTCGACTTCCACCATCATCTTTCGGTGGTTTCCATGAAAGTGTTGCACGATCTTTTGATACATTTGATACTTCAAGTGGACCAGTTGGAGGTAGTGGTGGTGCTATTTAATACAAAAAGAAAATAAATATTGAAATTTTTTTTGTTTTTGAGATTTAAATTAAATTATATTTACCAATAACTTTAACTTTTAATGGTACATTACATGAACCTGATTCATTAGCAACATTAATTAAATATTTTCCAGCATCATCACGTTCAATATCTGAAATAGAAATTTATATATATATATAAATAAATATTTAAGTATGAAAATATAATACAAACCAGGTATTGTAACAACAATAAAATCATCAAATTCTTGAACACGTACTCGATCACTATCAGCTAATGGTTCATCATCTTTTTTTATTTTAAATGTAAATGGACCTTTGCCATTAATGGGTATTTTAATTTTTAATGTTTCACCCAATGGAACACGTTGATCTTCTGGTTCACGAGGAAGTTTTGGTGGTGCTAAAAAAAAAAATAATGATTAGAATGAATTATATATATTGAAATAAGTTGAATAAAATTTGTATAATTCAACAAAATTATTATTATGATAATTTAATTTCTATCTGAAACTATTAATTTATTTCTTTTTCTATATAGATAGAATACCTAATGAAATTAAAATGATTATTAATGATTTTCAAAGAGATGATCTCTGGAAAGTTAAAGTCTTCATTTTCAGCACATGGAATGCGTAAATATTCGACATTTTTTTTTATTATGATCTTGCTGAAAAGATTTTTCACTATTTGAACTCTTTCTAAGACTACTTCTACTTTTCGGCTACCTTGTGATATGTAATGCTGTCTAACAGCAGATTCAATTGCCTGATATCTTTCCCAGAACTAATATTAGTTGTAGTTCTAGAACAGAAGGTCAGCGTGGTCATAGATGCCGGAGTCAAAAAAAATTTGACTTGACTTCAGTCTACTCAAAATTCGACTATCATAGGCTCAAAATATTTATTTTTCATTCTATCGGATTAATAGATTTATACAATGTTTTTGAAACTCTTACATAAACATCAAAGACTTGAAGTAGTACTTCATTATTATAAGTAAAGAAGAACTATACAACGAATTAGAATTAGATAAACTAAAAGCTGTCGAAAGTTTTCTTCAACTGCAGTGGCTAAACTTACATGTCTAAGGAACATTTTCAATAAAATGAGCGAACTCACAATACACTAGCGTGATGCCGAGTTCTGATGATCAATCTCTTGAGTTCCTATACACACTAACTAACAACAAAATCAGACGTATGTCACAACGTTATTCCGCATACGTGATTCTAGATAAACAGTCATTAGTAATTAGTCAAGGATCATTTAATAATTGTTGATACTTTGTGGCTACATTTATTTCTAACTTACTTTTAACAATTAAAACAGCTTCACAAGTATCTTTTCCAAGTGGATTAACAATTTCACATACAATCTTAGAATTATTATCACTATCCCAAGCTTCAGTAAATGTTAATGTTGATTTTGGTTCATTTGGTTTTGTACTAATACGATAACGGCCACCTGATGCTAATTCTAAACCATTACGAAACCATTTAGGTTCAGGCATAGGACTACCATCAAATTCAACTGTAAATGTTGCTTCACCATTCAATGGTGCACTTGTATCAGTTATTTTTTTAACAAATGTTGGTGCTCGTCCATCTAATAAAAAAAAAAAAAAAAAAAAAATAATCAAAAATTTTTATTTGATTAAAAATCAAAAGATTTCTTTACTTGGATATTCAGTTATTTTAACACGACCAGTTGTTGAACTTGGTTCACCTTCACCTGCTTTATTAACTGCTTTAACACGAAATTCAAATTCACCATTTTCTGGTAAGTCATTTATCATAACATTATCATCAAGTACCATATATGGTGCAGCTTTTGTCCATTGTTCAGTTCCAATAGGTTTCTTTTCAACAATATAACCAACTATTTTTGAACCACCATCAGTTGTTGGTGGTGTCCAAGCTAATTCAATATAATTTTTACCAACTTTTTTCACTTCAGGCATACCCGGCGATGAAGGTGCAACTATAAGAAACAACAACAAAAAAAAAAAAACATATTCAAAATTTTCGTTCTAATTTTGTTATTTTTTTTTTCAAGATCAACATACCACAATCAGGTTTAAGTGTAATTGCATGATCAAGTACAGTATAATCTCCCCATCCGGCAGCATTTTTAGCTTTAACACGAAATTCATATTTTTTACCAGTTTGAAGATTATCAATAGTAAAATCATTTCCTTTAATTGGATAATCATTTGCAATTTCCCATACATCACTATCAGGTCTTTTTATTTCAATTTGATAAGCTGTTATTTTTGAACCACCATCATTTTTTGGTTTATCCCATTTTAATGTTACAGAAGTTTCAGTTTGATTAGCAACATCAACATTTGATGGACCTTGTGGTGCATCTAAATAATAAAAAATTATTATGTAATGAAAATTATGTTTAACTTTAATTAAACATACTAAATGGATGTTTGGCAATAATTGGTTTTTCACATTCTAATGGTGTACTTTGTCCATAAATATTTTCAGCCGATACACGAAATTTATATTCTGAACCTTCATTTAATCCAGTTACTTCATAAAATGGTACACGACAGAAACTTGATACTTTTTGCCAATCACCTTTTTTCGTATCAAGTTTTTCGATAATATAATTACTTATTGGTGAACCACCATCATTTTTAGGTGGTTTCCATGTTAAGACACATGAATCTGGTCGTACGTCAGAAATTGCTAATGGTCCTTCTGGTGTATCTAAAATTTTCATCATCGCAATGAGAAAAAAACAAAAAAATGAATATTTTTATTTTACAATTAAATAAGTAAATCATAAGAAATAAGACTAATTGTAAATACAATTTTTTAATCATTTACTCTTCATATAAAATATTCAATTATATGTCAAGTTCTACAAAATTGTGTATCTAACTTTTACAAAGAAAAACCTTTTTGTGCAATTTTGAAGTAAACAATTCTCTTAGCATCAGTTATAGTCTTGGCAATTTTTCTTTCCTTTAGTCTCGCATATCCCTACTCACAACATAATCAGTATGCTATAGAATGGATGATCCAAGACCAATAGACACTTTTCACTTCACCAGGGTGATTCCATGACTGATAATATCTAGACTTGCACAAAATACTTTGTAGATACATGTCGAACAATGTAGTCACTCAGCGATGGTAGCAACACAATTTTGCTTATATTTTAGAGCCTATTCAGTTTTTCATGAGCGGAAATATGTTGCACTAGTTACATAGTTTTCGAGAGAACGAAGTTCTGCATTAAAAAAAAAAAAAAAAACTTGGGTATCCAAAAGTAGATTAATAAAACGTAGAACAACATCGAATGAATCAATTGCATTTACATTTAGTTCAATTCATTATAGTTCACTATTTAAAATTTAAAACAAACCTGGTTTATCAACAACAATAACTTTCATTGGTACAGTTTCTTGTCCAAGAGAATTTTTTAATGTACATGTATAAAGACCAGTATCAGTACCTTTTACTTTAGGTACAAATAATTCAGCAACACCATCTTTAACAGTTATACGAATATTTTCATCAGGTTTTATTTCATCACCTTGTTTAGTAAATGTAACTTCTGGTGCTGGTGAACCAACAAATGGTACAGAAATTTTAAGATCTTCACCAGCACGTACAATTATTTCTCTTGGATTAAATGTACTAAACCCAATAGCATGTGGTGCTACATCAGGTGGACGTGCTTGAATAAATCCATCAGTTTTAGCTATAATATAAATAATTAATATAATAAAATAAGATCTATTTTTTTTTTTTCTTACCAAAATCTCCTGGACCAGCTCTATTAACAGCAGCAACACGAAATTCATATTCTTTTCCATCAACAAGACCTGGTACTGTATATTCAACACTTGGTATTGGTTCACGATTAACACTAAATCGAAAATATTTTCGAATAATTTTATTTTCGATAGAAAACGTTTTGTTTTTTTCTTTTTCTTTTTCTTACGGTATCCATCGATCAGTTCCTTTTTCTTTCTTTTCAATAGCATAACCACGTATTGGATTTCCACCATCATTTTGTGGTCGTGTCCATTGTAATGTTATTGAATCACTTGTATGACCAATACATTCAGGTGTACCTGGTGCTTCAGGTGTTTTAAATGGCCATTTAGCTTTAACTGGTGTATCAATAACTAATGGTTCTGAAAGACCATTATCATTTTCAGCAGCTACACGAAATTCATAATTTTTGCCATCTTCTAAACCTTTAACATCATATGTTGTGCCTGTTACAGATGGACCAACTTTGACCCATTTATCTGTTCCAGGTTCACGACGTTCGACAACATAGTGTTTTATATCACTACCACCATCATCTTTCTGTTGAACAGAAAAAAAAAAAATAATAATAATGATTTTTCTATTGATTTAAATTTTTTAACTTTTTGGTACAATTAGAATTTTAGAGTATCTAAACTAAGAATTTCGTTCGAATAAAATGATATTAAAATAATTATTTATATCATAGTTACATAGTAAAGTTCTTGTGCTCTTCATATACAGTAACTAACCACAAGAGCAGCTGTATATCACAACATATTTAGTAAACTGTCGGATAGATGACTCGAGACTAATAGCTGTTATGGATGACTAGTCAAGAATCATCATATTTAAGATTTGCACATAGTACTTTGCGGATACGTGTCAAGCAATATAGCTACTCATCCATACGGACTATACTAGAAGAAATTTAAACGGACTCATCCCTTGAAAAGTGAAGTATCGCACAGAACTTTATTTGATTTTTCCGTAAATATCTTATAGTAGGACAAAAATTCAGTACAATGGTCATAACTCTGCTCCAAAGGGACGAACTGCTTTAAATATTTTCTAGTCTTACCAAGTTTTTCTTTTGATTTCAAACCTTATATTACAGAGAGAGACTAGTTCCATCGTCAACAGAATCCAATGAGCAAATTTGAATGTAACATTATCAACTTATTTCTCATTCAGAACTGAACTCTTTTAATATTCAATACGATATTTGGTAAACTTTTGCTATCTAACATAATAAAAATGTACTACTCCTCAGAAATCATTTAGGCCTTCTTTTTTTTAATGCTAATTATACCAAAAAGTTGCAATACATTTTTTGACAAAAAACTTAAATATACCGGTGGTTTCCAGCTTAATGTACATCCTTCAGCAGTAACATTAGTTGCTTCAAGTGGACCTTCTGGTTTTGTTGGTGGTGAAAGAACATTAACACGAAATTGAATTTGACTAGCACCTTCCGTATTTTTTAATACTAATTTATATATACCCGAATCTCCTCGTTCAGATTTACGATTAAGTAATGTTGCAACATTTTCAAGTGTCTAAAGAAGAAAAAAAAAAGCAACAAACAATTTTTAATTGACTATAAAAAATTTTTTTTTTTTGTTTTACTTTAATATTAACACGATCATCATTAACTAATTCTTGATCATTAACTAACCATTGTGCTTGTGCTTTTGGTGTAGCTTTATATGGTATATGTACTTCAAAATCTTTACCTGCTCGAACTGTTATATCTTTAATACCATGTAGATCAAGAAATGATGGTTTATCTATTTATGAAAACATACAAAATAAAATAATATATATATATATTTACAAAAAATTAAAATAATCTTTTAACCTGGTTGATCTTGAACAATAATTGCATCTGTTGGTTGACTTGGTTCACTAGGACCAACTGCATTAACAGCACGAATACGAAATGAAACTTCATCACCTTCTTTTAAATTTGGAATTGTATATGAATGATCACGACCTGGTAATTCAACAACATCAACCCAATCACGACTATTTAAAATAATAAATAAAATTATCATTATGAAAATATTTTCATAAGACCAAAACAAACAAACAAACCTATCCGGTGTACGTTTTTCAATAACATAACCAGTTATACGACTTCCACCATCATTAACTGGTTTTTTCCATGAAAGTGTTACAGAATCTTTTGTTGTTTTTTCAACTTTTGGTTGATCAGGTGCATCAGCTGCATATATAGGTACTTCAGCTTTTTGTGCTCGTGTTGGTTTTGATGGTGTTCCTGGTCCAGCACCATTAACAGCAGCAACACGAAATTCATATACTTGTCCTTCACGTAAACCACTTGCCATATATTCAGTACCTTTTGTTGGTACACTATTGCATGGTACCCAATTGTTACTACCTTTTGGACGCATTTCAACATTATAACCAATAATTGGATTTCCACCATCTTTTTTCGGTTTTTCCCATTTAAGTTTCATATATGTTGAATTATATTCAGTGATTTCAGGTGTTTCAGGTGCATCAGGTGCATCTAAAAAACAAAAGAACAATTTATAATAAGAAAAAAAACATTATCTATATTATTTTGTTTTACCATATGGTGGTTTAACAGTTATAAGTGATGTTGTTTCTAATGGTTCACCAACACCATAAATATTTTCAGCTTTAACACGAAATTTAAATTTTTTGTTTGTTTCTAAATCTTTAATAGTTCCTTTTGGTTGTGAAAATACACCCGGAACTTTTTCCCATTTATCAGAATTTTCCGGACATTTTTCAATAATATAACCTAAATAAACAAAAAACATAGTAGAAAATAAAAAAATTCTTTTTTTTTAAGAAAATATTTTTACCTGTTACATCAGCACCACCATTATCTTTAGGTGGTTTCCATTGAAGTGAAACACTATCTTTCGTTGTTTCAGTTGTTTCTAATGGACCTTCTGGTATACCTGGTTTATCTAATACAATAACATCAATATCACATTCATCTTCACCCGAATCATTTTTCAATTGAACTTTATATTTTCCTGTATCAGTACGTTTTGATGATGGTTTATGTAATTTAGCATGAACATCATCACTTTCAAGTTGTGTACTAAATTTAAATGTATATAATTAATTAGAGATATTTTAATAAATAAAATAAAAAAGAAAAAACATACTCTCGTGTTACTTGAACAGATTCACTATCTTTTGTCCAAGTTATTGTTGGTGTAGGTGATCCATTAATTGGTAAATCAATAGTTAATGGTTCACCAGCTTTAATACGTATTTCTTTTTTACCAAGTGGACCAAATAATCCACTTAAATCAAATGATGGTTTTTCTAAATAAAATTTAATAGTAAGAATTTGCAAAAATTTCAACTAGAATAGATATTAATAGAACTAGTCTTTTTTTTTGGTATCGGTTTGATCTTAAACAAAACAAAAAAAAAACCATTGGGCGTGATCCCTCTCTCGACTCTTGTCTCGATATCAATTCCGTTGAGACAATAGCCATATTGTCGATACCAAATGTGAGCACGAATGCGTGACAAAACATTTACCAAACACATTTTTGAGTATATCAAATTTCATACGCTGTAGGATTTTATCAAAATTTTTTGTTAATCTGAAAAACTGGTTTTCTAGAAAACCAGCATATAAAAATCTCATGAGATTTTTCATGCTCATATTCGGTATCAGCATGATTGATAACCTACAATCCAGTCACTTTTTTTTTTAATTTAGAAAACGATTAATTAGCTAACATCATTCACTTTGTGAGATTCAAACAAACAACTTTCAGTTCATATTGAAATCATTATTGAAGAAGAAAACATATTAAATTTGATTGGTAAAAAAAAAACAAATTTCTAATTACAAACTTGAAATATATATTTTGTCTATTTCTTTTTTTTTTTTTAAATATCATCATAAATACCAAGAATTTATTATTTGAATATAGCGACCTTAAAAAAAAAATTAATAAACTTTTTTTTTTTTCTTACCTTTTTCAGGTTTAGCAGGAATACTACCAGATGATTCACTTGGTTCACCTGGACCAGCTTCATTAACAGCTGAAACACGATATTCATATTCTTTATTGGCTGTAACATTTTCATCGACAAAATTCGTATCCTAGAAGAAGAAAGAAAAAAAACATATAACATATTTAACAGGAACGAAAAAAAAAATTCTCTACGATGCAATTTCTGCATGTCTATATCGTATATAAACATCGATTATCATCTGCATACGATAACTCTGATTCCGAAACAATCCCACGAAAATCTTTCGCCTTTTACTAAAGATTTCTGTGTTTCGGAATAATACAATGAGTCTTAACGACTAATTTTTTCACTGCTCGTTTTATAACGGGCTTTTAATAAAAAAAAGAAACTTACTTTATGAAGATCACTACGATTAATTTTCGTCCATTCTCGTCGTTTGCCAGCTTTCTCTCTTCGTTCAACAATATAACCTTTAACTGGATTACCACCATCATTTCTTGGTGGTGTCCATTTAACTTCAATATGTTCACGATCACGTGATACACATTCAGGTGTACCTGGTTGACCGGGTTCAGCTATAAAATATTTAAATAATTAAAATAGACAAAAATATTTTAGAAAAACTTACTAAATGGATTTTTAACAAGAACACCTTTATCAGTTATTAATGGTTCTGAAACACCATTAGCATTTTCAGCCATAACACGAAATTCATATTCATGTCCTTCTTTTAATTTTGTTATTGTTACTTCTGTACCATCAACAGAATCATTACAACGTACCCAATCACCACTTTTTTTATCTCGTTTTTCGACAATATAATTTCTATGAAAAGAAATTTTTTTGTTATTTATAAATAATTAAATTAATTATTCTTACGTAATATCTTTTCCACCATTGTCTTTTGGTGGTGACCAAGCAAGTGTTACACTTGATTTTGTAACACCTTTAACTTCTAATGGACCACGTGGTTTCGATGGTGGACCAAGAACAATAACTTCACAATCAGCTGTTTCACTTCCTGAATCATTAACTAAACGTATTAAGTATCGACCAGTATCGGCTCGAACAGATTTTGTAATAACAAGTTTAGCTAATTTATCGGTTTGTGTCATTTGTGTACGATCATCTGGTTTAAGTTCCTGTGAAAGAAAAAATTAAATTAAGAAAAGAAATAATAAAAAAAAAAATTAAATTTACAGTTGATTCTCGTTGCCAAGTCATTGTTGGTAATGGTTCAGCTGCATATGGAGCTTCTAATGTTATTGTTTGACCTTGTTTAACTGTAATTGATTTAAGACCAACTTTATTGATACGTGGTTTTACTAAAGAAAAGAATTATTCTAAAATAAAAAATTAAAAAAAAAAAACTTCATACAGAAACGTGGTTTAGCAATGATTGCTTTTGATGGTTCACTAGGTTCGGATGGACCAGCTTTATTGAGAGCAACAACACGAAATTCATATTCTTTTCCTTCAGATAAACCACTACAAGCACCTTTATTTTGATTACCATCAATTTCAGCACCCTTGAAAAAAGAAAACGATTTTTTTTTGTTTTTGATAAAATGAATGCTATCAAAAAAAAACATACTTTTTGCCATTGATCACGTCCTTTTTCTCGACGTTCAATAACATATCTTTCAATGGGTGCACCACCATCACTGTCCTAATATGAATAAAAAAGATTTATATTATTAAAAGTTGTTAAAGTACATATGAAACACGATGTAATTTAGAATTTTCTCTCTGCCGTCATCGGGTACAAAAGTCTCAGACTTCTACAGATTGATAAGAAACCAGATGGTAAAATCTCTAAAAACTGATTTGCAATTTCGGAAACTTATAAAAACCAAAAATCTATTTTTTTGTTGCGGTAGTGACGGTTCAGCCAGATGGTTTACACTTCTGATCATTTCTAATGTGTCTGTTAGGTAGCGGTGTACATTTCTACTCGATGTACTTCTGTTAGAGCATGTTTCACAAAATTAATTTCGTTTTTTTGTTTTTGTTTTAATTACCGGAGTTTTCCATTGAAGATCAACGTGATTTTGATCCCAATCGAATATATCGGGTTGACCAGGTGCTGTTGGTTCATCAAATGGATTTTTAGCTAATGTTGCAGCAGCTGTTTCTAATGGTTCACTTTCACCTTCTTTATTAATAGCACGTACACGAAATAGATATTCTTTTCCTGCTACTAATTTAGTTACACGTAATGATGTTGTATCACCATTAACTTCACCAGCTGGTACCCAACCACCACGTCCAACATCTTGTTTTTCGATTTCATATCTGTCAATAGTACATCCACCATTATCCAATGGAGGTTTCCAAGAAACAACACAAGTTTCTTTGGTTACATCGGTTACTTTCATTGGACCTTCAGGTTTACCAGGTCGATCTTAAAACAAATATGCAAAAAAATAAAAAACAAGAAATTAGTAAATCAATCGATCTTTATAAAACGATATTTTTTTTAGTGATTAGAGTCTGAAAAAGATGTTAACGTGAAAATTTTATATCTGTTTCTTAGCTTGCTCACAGTTTTGTTATCTTTAGTCTCGAGAAAAACATGAAACAAGTTTTTGTTTTTCAAACAATTTCTGCGCAACAATAACAAAGTTCAAATTAATATAAACTTTTCGATCTGAAATTCCACTCATAGATAAGTCTAATAATCTTTGGAATATCCTGAAATTTTCAGTAGAAAAGAATTTTCTTTTATCAAGATATTAAATTTCCAAGTGTTCTGAATTTTTTTTTTGGCCATGTTTATAGTAATCGACATTTCTTTTTATTTTTATGGGAAATTTGATATATCGATAAAGAAACATTCTTCTTCTCTGAAACATTTACGATATTTGACCTATCCATAAGCAATACAACTTAAACTGAAAAAAAATAAAATAAATCTTACCAATAACAGTAACATCAATTGGAACTTTAACTTCGCCTTTAGCATTTCTTAATGTTAATTCATATTTGCCTGTATCACCTCGTTTTGTCTTTTCACTATAATCAAAAAAAAAAAGAAAACTATTTGTAGCAAAAACAATAAATACATTTGATTTTTCTTACATATTTAATTTGCATTTCTTTGAATCTATAGCTGTTTGACATGGAGAATCATCACTAGATTGAACTGTTTTTCCATCTTTTGTCCAAACCATAGCAGGTGCTGGAAAAGCATCATAAGGAATTTCAAGTTCAAGTGGTCGACCAGCTTTAACAGTAACAGATTTTGGAACTCGTGATATATCAATACGTGGTGGTTTGTCACCTAGAAAATTTTCATTATAATAAATATGAATCAATTTATTATTATATTAAAATTATACATACATTCTTTAACAACAATTCTGCAACTATCTCTAACATCACCACATTGAAACGATATTTCACCAGTATCTTTAAGACCAACACTTTTTAATTTCAATCGACAAATATTACCTTCATTAACCATAACCGTTCTAAAAAAAAAAAAAGCACAATGATTATTATAGAATTTTTTTTTGTTTTGTTTTTTTACTTTTGATCAGGATAAAGAATTTTTCCATCTTTCATCCATTTTCCTCGTGAATCTGGTTTTGATAAGACAACTTCTAATGTAATATCTTCTTCTTCAACTGTATCAACATCTTTTAATCCTCGTTCAATACGAAGTGCAGCTATAAAATAAAAAAATTTGTTTTTTTTATTATTATTGTTTCTAAGTTTATTTTAAAATATAAAATCTTACGTCGAACACCCACTTCACATGCTGTTGACATAACACCAGTTTTACATTCATATTTTCCTTTATCATTATTCGGATTTAATTTTTTAACAACTAATTTTCGAACTTTGCCATATGATATAATTTCATATTTATCAGGATTTGTATTAGGTAAAATTTTCTATTGAGAATAAGATAGAAAAAAAAATAAACCCCATTGAATTGTTGAAATTAAAAAAAAATATATATATATACAAAAAAAATAAAAACTTACATCACCAGCAAAAAACCAATCACATTCAGCATCTTCATCTTGTACACTACATTCAAGTTCAATTTTATCATTTTCATCACCTTCTAATGTTAGAGGTAATTTTGTTTCAAAACGCCATTGTGGTTCTTAAACAAATAAATTTTTTATTAGTATTTTAAAAATTAATTATTTTTTTTTTTTAAAAATATATTCAATACCTTCGACATAAAGATAACCAGAAGTTTTAACACCTCGATCATCATCAATTTGACATGTATATTCACCTAAATAAGAATATATGTATTAATTTATAATTGACAATAAAATTTTCTTATTATACCTTCATCAGATTTAGTTGTTTTAAATATTCGAAATATACATCGTGTCATATCTTGATGATATTTGATACGTTTATCTTTTTCAAGCTAAATAAAATTTTTAAAAAAAGCAAAGATTCATTCTTGAAACTTTTACAACAAAATTCATTTCGTAAATTATATAGAATTAACAAAAAGTTTTAGTAGCTTCAAACAGAAAAATAGAGGATCCGGACCAGGTTAACAGAAAGTTTTCAGATATAGACGTAGTTGAGTATGGATATGAAATCAACCTAACGGGTAAGGTAGAATAGAATAATTCTATATATGTTAAACTTTATCAAACATTCAGAATCGTTGTTATGATTCTTTATAATAATTTGTCACATTTTTTCTTAACTTTTTTCTTTTTGAAAATAATATGAGCCAATCCAATGGCGTTTTTTTTCGGTTGAACTCAAGAATTAATGTTAAAATTTATTGTTAATTAAAAGTCACCGGATATTTGAATGTCTATCTTGTATTTGTATATTCATTAAATCAAAATGATCCTTTTCATATAAATAGTTTAGATTACAAACTTTTTTTTCTAATGAAATATGAAAATTATAAAAATAAATCCTTAATCTAATTTTAATTATTAAAATAAACGAAACATGATTAGTTTATGTAGTTTCTAAAAACAATTGAAATTATTTTAGTGATTAAAAAAAAAAAAGAAAAGAACTTTATATAAAAATAATTATGGTAGTCATTTGTTACATTTAATAATTAGAAATCTCCGTCTGTTTTTTATTTTCTTTATTTCATGTTATCAGAATGTTTGGTCAATTAAAGATATCTCGTATGCTGTCCGCCTTCGATCCAGAAAAAACTGCAGATTAGCAATAAACATCTTTTTACCAGACACATTTAATAAAACAAATGAATTGACATCTGCGATAAACAAATTTTTTTTTTCTATCAATCAGATCGGGTCACAGTGTTACAATGTATTGTTCGTCTCGATATGATAATAGGACAATACAATATATGATGTTTTTCTTTTTACTAAGAGTTTTCATATTATGAAAATAGAGCGATAAATGCATTACATAAAGACGTTGATTTTCCAAAGAAGGAACTAAGTTACTGTCGATTTCGATTAGAATTGGTCATATTTTATTAACTAGTTTTTTTAAATGTGTAGAAAAGTTATCATTATACTGATAATATCTAGTAAATTGATTTAGTTATCTTAACGTAAGTGATAATTGAAATCAATTATTATTATTATTATCTGTGTCCTTTTATTGATGAGATAGATTTCAACAAACCACCTTGAAAATCAAATAAAAATAATGTCATTTAGATCAACTATCAAACACTTAATTATAATTACTTGATAAAGTAACTCTTAAGTAATTGTAACTAAAAATCGACTAAATACCTTACAGACAAGATTATCCTTAGGGTATGAAGCAGGTCAGATCAGGATAAAAACGCGTATCCTGTAGCGATCGTAGAGTTATTTTGTCTAGTTGCTTGAAAACTTTTCTTTTCATGAAGCGAGATGAACATTTAAGGGAGTCGACACTTGAATTGCCAATGTGTTTTTTTTTGTCAAGAAATTCATTATAAGAAAAAATGAATAAAAGTTCTAAAAATTTTCAATCAGGAAAAGAGTTCTGTTTTACGCATCGGCAATGCATGACTGCGATTATTTGACTTTTTAGTTATTTGTTTGTTTTTCTATACGAATATAAAGATTTTTATTTTGTAAACTTACATCAATAAGAACTCCATTTTTAAACCATTTAACAGGTGCATTTGGATCATTAACGTGACATTCAAGTATAGTTTGTTTTGTTCGAAATACTTCCATTTTAGCTGGTAATTCTTTATAAAAATCATATAATGGTTTAGCAGCTAAAATGAATAAGACGAAATAAAAAAATTTTAATTTTATTAACATAAACAAAATATTTACGTGTAACTTCAAGCCATGCAGAAGTTTCAACATCATTTACACGACAAAAATATTTTCCTGAATCATCAGGATGTAATTTATAAATAGTTAATGTTTGTCTAAACATTTAGACTTTATTAAAAAAAAAAAAAAAAATTTTCAACTTACTTAGCTCCATTTGTATCAAAATGATATTTTAAACCATGAAAAATTTCAACTTTGTTTTTAAGCCTTATAAAAAGAAAAAACAAAACTATGTTATTTTTTACTTTACTATATATCAATTTTGAAATTTTTACCATCGTAGACGTGAACTAGATTTACAAAACGTACATTGAAATGTAATTTCTCCATCTTCTTCTTTACATTTAAGATCTTGTAATGGTTCAATAAATGATTCTTTTTCCTGTTTATATAAATACATAAATCTATTAGATATTTTCATTCAAAAATTTCAATATTTTCATGCCTCATGCAGCATAATCAAATCCAAAAAAAACAAAATAATCCATACATTCGCAAAATATTCATGCATTAAATTAGAATATGAATATTATCGATTTGTGACCATTCAGAAGCAATTTAGATATTGATATTGAAATATATATATATATATATAAATGTGTGATTCCATAGTTCACCTTCTCTGGTCGTTTAACTTTATGTAAAGCAGGCCAATCAGGTATAACATCAGCTAATGATGGTCGACGTGTTTTAGAATCTCGTCTAACTTTAAGTAAACTTTCTTGATCAACACGACGAAGTGATGGTCTTCGATCATCCATTGTACTTGAACGACGTGAACCAGTTCCATTATCATCAGCACCCGTCTGAGAGATAGAGATGCACAACAACACAAATAAAAATAACGCATAAAATTATAAAAGCACTCATCTATCTTATACTAATTTAAAAATAAAAAAAGTCACCACAAATTCTTAGGTTCTTTGGAATTTTCTAACTAAAGATTATATTTAAAATTACGATTGATTAATACATTACCTCTTCTGGTTGATCAGTACGAATTTGTGGTGCTAAAATAATAAAAGAAAAACAATCATAGAAATGAAACAAAACAAATTAAACAAATCATGCAAAACAAAAAAAAACTACTACTTTCTGATCTATATCTATTCAATATCAAACAATTATTTTTCTATATTTACAAACGTGTTTTAAATTTATTTGTTCTCGTTCTTCTTCTTCAATTTTTTTCTTTTGTTTATCACGATGTTTCAATATCTCACGAAAATCTGCTGCATCACCTTTCGCCGCTATATACAATATATTATTTATATATATAAATAAATAAATTATCGACAATAGATTCTTCTATTCTAATAATCTTATACCTTTCACATAAAGATGAAATTCAGCATGAGCTTCACCATGCTCATTATTTATTGTAACACCATATGGTGATTCATCTTTTTCACGACATTTTGCAATAGATAATGTAGCAATACCTGTTGTTGAATCAATTTCTGTTGTAAACTTAACACCTTGAACTACTTCAACTTTTCCTTTATACCATGTTACTTTAGGAAATGGATTTCCATCAACAACAACTTCAACAAATGTTGATTGTCCTGTATGTTTATATATTATATATATAATTATTTTCATAATATTTAAATACTAACTATAATCTAATTTCTAACTAATACTAATATGTTTACCTTCTTTTGCACTAGTATTTTCTGGTTTTTCAATAAAAATAGGTGCAAGTGGTTCTGTATGTGGCTCAAGTGGACCACGTATTTTACGTTCACGTGGTTTTGATATACCTGAGTAATCATGCATGATAATAATCAACATGCTTTTATAAACTTACTTGATGAATTTTCTGATATAACATCAAGTTTTGATTGTGATACACGTTTAGGTTTATCAACTGGTTTATCAGTTGTTTTAGCACGACGTGGACCTTCTTCTTCATATCCAGCTTCATTAGCTAGAATAATTCATATAAAGAATTTTTTCTTTTTAAAAAAAAAAAAAAATTTTTTTTTATTTTACTTTGAATCGCAGGTACACGACGATCATCTTCTTCAGCATTAGTTGTAGGTGGTGTTTCGATTGTAGGTGGAGTTTCTATGGTGGGTGGAGTTTCTTTAGTGGGTGGAGTTTCTATGGTAGGTGCAGTTTCTACTGGTGCTGGAGTTTCTACTACTGGTGCTATTATGAAAATAAATAAAAAATTTAAATAAATATTTAATTAATTATAAAGACATATGAATTTTACCAGTTTCTTGAACTTTTTGTTGTTCAAGTGCTTGTTTTCGTTGATCTTTTTTACTTGGTTCTTCATCTTTCTTAGGAGCTGTTTTTGGTTGTGGTTTTCTTACACGTTTTGCTTTACCACGTTTTTCTATTTATAATATTTGTTTTTTTTTTGTTATATCAAAATATGATGTTTATTTGTCTTACCTTTAATTGTTACACGAACATTTTGTGTTGCTTCACCAGTTTCATTCCATGCTTCACACATCCAATCACCACTGTCATCAACATAACCATCAGGAATTGTTAATTTAGCTGTTGTACCATCATATTCTTGTACATAATCCTATTATTAATAAAAAAAAAAAGAATGATAAACTCTTGAGAATAATTTATACATATGTGACTAATACAAAAGAAAAATATTGATCGATTCAGAGGATAAACAGCTGATCCTATAGTATAAGAGCCAGACAGAATTTATTGAGTTATTGAAATCAATTGTTTTCTCTTCGATAATTCTGAGAAGTTATCGAATAACAGACAAGAGAAAAATAAAAAACAAGATGATTTTTTTCTTTAACCAGACAGATTCTATCAAGGTTTTCTTCCATTATTCTAAGGAAAAAATATGATGTTTGTCATGTCATATGAAATAGGACCTTTCGTTAGCCCTTCATCGGTCAGGACAACACTATGTTTTGTACTTGAAACAATAAAAAAAAGACCTTGGAAATATGCCTGGTTAAGTTCCAGTCAAGAAGATGTTAACAATGATTATCTTTTTTGTTATTTTAAGAACATAAGATAGTATTGTCCTTACCGAATAACGTTTAGAACGGTCCTTTGTCATATAACCCGAAAACAACATATTTTCTCCTTGAAATAATGGAGAAAATTCTAGTTAATCATATTTTAGCAGAGATTTTCTATTTCAACTCATCATTCAACATAGCATTATATTAGAAAATCAAGTCTTATTATTATTTTCTTCGAGTTGACAAGACGAGAACTTACTGAATTTAAATTTGCTAAAAGAAAATCCCTGTTAGAATCTCATTGACGGATGAAAAACTATTCGACGTATGCCCCTTAACCCGAAGCATTTTCAACAAAAACTTTCTAAAACTTCTAGGTCAAAAAATGCAGTTTGGTTCATTTGAGCTGCTTATTTCCGTGAAATACAATTTTTTCATACTTGTTACTTGATTACATAACAATAACTTTCTTCCTTTATTCCGATGGGCAGAATTATAGAATCATCTGTTTCTCCCTTGAGTTATTTACTCTGCTGAATATTGTTATAATTATGTTTTATTTCATTGTTTTCATCTGTGATTTTTTTCTTATATTAATCATACACAAAATTATACTTACAGCTGATGGTTTAACTTCTTTTTTATTAAAGAACCATGTAATTTCAGGTTTTGGTGTACCAGTTACTTTACATTGAATTAATACTTTATCACCATCCGTAGCTACCTAGACTCGCAAAAAGAAATATACTCAGATAAATAAATATAATATAATACATACGATATCCTTTGGTTTATCAGTAAAAGCAGGTGCTGTCATTTTATTACTATTTACTTCTTTTGGTTTAGGTTTTTTCTCTTCTTCATCTTTCCTATAGAACAAAAAAAATGAAATAAAAAGAAAAGTTTTCGAATATCTATTGATAATAAATAATTATCTTACGGTGGTTCAGCTTCAGCATCAACTGTTAAATTAAGTAATGCTTGAGAATCACCAGCATCATTTTTAGCTAAGATTTTATAAATACCCGTATCAGTTACAGCAACATTCTGAAGACGAAAAAAAGAAAATAAATCAAATCATTGTATTTAAAGGTGTTGATAATTCGAAATTTAATCAATGTTTTTTTTTTTCTTGTTATAATTCGATAGAGTTCGTCGATTTATTTGTTTTTGTAATGAAACTTAGGTTTAAACAAAATCAGAAGAAGAGAAAATCAATTTTTTTTCGAAATGATAGCAGAAAAATTTTTTATTCAATTAATTTAAGCATCGGAACTTAGGGGAAGTATAGATTACAATATTCGAAAATCCTAATGAAGACGTATACGAATCAAAATGGGACAAAAGTTTATTATAAGTATTGAGTTTACAATTCAATGTGGATATATCGAAAAAAAATCGATTTTCTTAACAAAATATAACTGTTTTCTTTTTCCAAGCTAAGAAATACGAACCAGAAAATTCAGAACAATGGTAGATACTTGTAAACAGGAATTTAGGTTCCCCTTCAACTTTCCTATCATTTTCCCAAGTTTTCCAGTCGGAATTATTGATCCGGGTAAGCATATAATACGTAAAATACACAGAAGAAAAAAACCAAAGTTAGAATAACTATTTAAACTACCGAGAGTTTATGCTTTTCTTTTTTTTTTAACGTAATTTTAATATGCTGAAAACAAAATTTTTTTAATAGTAACCCGATAAACTCTATCCAGCTATGACAAAAAAAAAACATTGTCCAAATTTCAAATTTGTCGACATATTAAAAACAAAACAAGACTTACTAATATTTCAAGAATAAATATATATGTATCATTAGCTTCTTTTGTTTTAGTGATTTTATATTTATTAGCTGTATCTTTTATTTCGGTTTTATCTTTTTTCCATGTTATTTTAGGTTCTTGTTTTCCTTGACAACGACATTCCATTTTAATTGATTTTTGTTTTGCATCTTTCACTATTTTTGGTTTTTCAAATGCTGGAGCTATTCTATCTAATTGCTCCAAAGTAGCTTTATCGCCTATTGAGAAGAAGAAAAAATCAATTTATCCGTATAAAATTATCTTTTTATATTTTTAATTATCAATTAATAATTTACCAGTAACTTTAATGACAATATTAGCTACAGCTGTACCAAGTTCATTTGATAAGGTACATTTATAAACACCACTATCAGTTTGAGCTAAATTCTATACAAAAGAAAAAAATTTTTTTTTTATAAGAAAACAAAACAATCAAACCTTAATATCAAGTGAAATGGTATATTTATTTCCTCCTGCTCGAGTCATACGTGCAATAATTTTATCAACATTAAGTAATTCTTTTCCATCTTTCAACCAATGTAATGATGGACTTGGATCAGCGGCAATATCAAATTGGATCGTAGCTGTTTTAGCATCTTGTTTAATTGATGGCTTATTAAGAAACGATGGTGCAAGACCCTCTGGTAATCTAATAAAAATAAAAACGAAAAAAAAAAAAATTTTTGAGTTAAAATATAAATCAAACATTATTTTATTATTTTCACAAACTTGAAATCAATTCCTTCAATATTTAATTGTATAGTAGCTGAACCATCACCTTTGACATTTTTAGCTGTCAATTTATATATACCAGTATCTTTTTTATTTAATTGTAATATTTCAAGAAAAATTCTATGTGAATTTCCTTCAGATAAGATTCCTTGTCTATATTTTGTTCCAGCACTAATAGCTTTTCCATCAAGTGTCCATGTAAAACTCGGTACTGGATCTGCTGTACATAGACCTTCTAAAAGTATTGATTCTTCAAAAATTCGTACTTGTGGTGCTACAGTAAATGATGGTCGACCAACACCACTACTTTGTTCTTGATCTAAATAATCATTTGAAAAAAAAAAAAATTTTATCAATATTGTATCCAACATAATGATCGTAGGGGTAAGACAAGACTCCTCCGAAGATCGACTTAACCCTCCCGTCGTTTATAGTGTCTCTCACCACGTACTAATTGTCTATATTGTCAAAAAAAATAGATGTTCTCCCCTTCGGAGTATTTTCAATCGCCCTTTCGGCAAAAGAAAATCTATGTAAAACACAATGTTTTTATTCTATAAATATATAACTTACTATCAAGATTTAATTGAATATGTGCATTGCTTTCTCCTAATTTATTCTTTGCTGAAATTTTATATTTTCCAGCATCAGTTGCATTAACATCATCGATTTCAAGACAGGCAACATATAAATTGTTCGGTAATGGATCACAATAGATTAAATAACGACCTGAATCATTTATTGGAACATCATCCCGTGACCAAAATAAATCTGGTTTAGGATCGGCAGCAATTTTACATTCAAATATTAAACGCTTGCCATCATTTTCTTGTTTAATAATTGGTTTTTGAATAAATGTTGGTGCAGTACCTTCAGCCGAACTAAAATTATTTTAAATATATATTTTATTTAATTATTTTAAAAGAAAACAACATAAGATTTATTTACTTTTCAGCTGGAGCTGCATTAGATTCATCTTCATTTGAAAAATTAAGATTAACATTAGCTGTTACTTCTCCAGCTTTATTTTTAACGATAATTTTATATGTTCCAGCATCATTAGGACCAAGATCAGTTATTTCAAGTACAACATCGTAATTATTTCCAGTTGCAGTATTAAATGTTTGTTTATGTTTAGTTGATGTTGTTAAGAGTTTCTTATCATTTTGAAACCAAGTTACATCGGGCTTGGGCGTTCCTTGAACTTGACATTCGAAATAGAGACGTGTAGGATCATCGGGTGATTGTCGAATAGCTGGCGGTTTAGTAAACCGAGGGGCACTAGCTGCCATGAGGTTTTTCGTCAATCAATCGATTTACTAGCTATTTATCTATCTTAACAATAAAAAATAAAGAGACGAGATATTATCCATCCATTTTCAGTTATATGCATGTCTATATGTAGAAAAAGTATCAAAGAAATAATCATAAAAAAGATTATAGATGGTCGACGACAAGCTAAGACATAACAGAGAAGAAGAAAAAACAGGAACAAGACGAAGAAAACCATGTACTATTGTGCTCGGTAGAAAAATATGTCCTTTCCTGTATTTGCACAAATCGGTGTTGATCATCTAACATTTCCTATCTTGCACAGGAGAAGAGGAAGAAGAAGGAGAAAAGAAGAACGATATTCTCTTAGTACAATCTAATATTAAGTAAAAGAGCGAGACATTATGACAAAAGTTCTCTTCTATCGTTTTTCTCCTTCTTCTTCTTCTTCTTCTTCTTTACAAGATATCTGTTGCATATTCTGGCATGTTTGCTTCTCTTTCTTCTTCTCCTTTTTTTTCTCTTCTCTATTCGTGTATTGCTCTTCTAGAACAAGAACAACAAAATATTGTCTATTGATGGATAATTGTAAGACAGCGGTAGACAACTAAAATGTATGCATGTTACTATCGGTAGGGTGGCGAAAAAAGGAACAAGAATAGATAGAAACGAAAGGTCCTCCTCTAAAAACTGAAGAGAACAACTATAAAAAGACAATTGACAAGATAACAACAACAACAACAACTAAGAAATATAGTAATATACAGAGAAGAAAAAAAAAGAGCTAACTCAGCATCACGTCTATTGCTAACAACAAGAAAATGAGAGACAGAAGACATGAATGCATATTGCAATCATTCTATATGGACAGAAAACGAGCTAAAAAAGATAAGTAAATACATTGAGATAAGCCGTCCAATATGATCGACAACTAACAATGACGATAGAAAAGAAAGAATGCTAATTGTCCCTGGACATGCAAAAGTATAACTAAGCAAAATCTTTTAATTGATATGATGATGACCACTATCAATATACTTGTCTGTCGTTTATAATAAACTAATTTAAAACAAAACAACCGCTTTTTTTCCTGTTTATCTAAATCTTCACTTACATGCTGATCTCAATCTTTATCCAATTCATTTTGTGCAGTATACAATATATATATGTATATCTATCTATCTATCTTTATATATATATATATGTACAGAGAGAGAGAGAGAGAGAGAGGAAGAGAGATAATTAACAAACCTTGTTGAAAAAGGTCGCTGGACTGATGCAAAAAACATCTTATTAGAACAATGGAATTCCTATTTATTTTTTTTTTCCTAGACAAGAAAAACCAAGATGCAAGCCTTTCTCAGTAAGAACAACATATACAAATGTACACGTCTAATGCTGAGTGTTTTCTTACCACACGTATTCTAGAAATGTAGGCGTCTACGACTGATGTTGATAATCCTAGTAGTATAGGCAGAAATTTGGTTGCACACGAACGTTGTCCTCATCTATAGGACGATAAAGACAATATGACAATATCGTCAATAGATGGAAAATGTCGTTTTTAGACAGAATAGAAACGCTAAGAAAACTAGAAAATAACAAACATCAACTTCATACGTGATGATTCTTTCGATGCTATTTATGTTGACTCTAATGCAACTGAGACACAATCAAGACAATGATGATGACAAACAAAAGAAGTTTTCTCAAAGAAGAAGAAGAAGAAAAAGGCCAGTTTGCATGTCA
Organism: Rotaria sp. Silwood2; assembly: GCA_905329745.1. NCBI lineage: Eukaryota > Metazoa > Rotifera > Eurotatoria > Philodinida > Philodinidae > Rotaria > Rotaria sp. Silwood2. Next base: position 22,243 of record CAJNSZ010000341.1, on the reverse strand, counting down.
ATCTATCGAGGGAAAAAAAAGAGAAACAAGAATAAAGATCACGATCGTTAGAATAAGTATACAACATCTCAATATCAATAATAAAAAACAAAACAAATATATTCACTTATGTTTTTTCTTGTTTTTCTTTTTCCTCTATACTCTTGAGGCAAATATACCTATTTTTTATGTCTTTCTATATTATCTGAGGTTTTCTATATGTCAAGAAATACGGATGTCATCGTACGTTGACCTTATGGAGTTAATATTTGAGTTTTTTTTTTCTTTGTGGGGTGTTGTCGTTGACAGACTACATAAATTCTACGTACAAATGATAGCTATACTTATTAGGTAATCTATCATTCTAAACATGAGAATGTCGCTCTAAAAACAACAACAACAACAACAAATATCTGTGTCATTGAATTATGCTTATACTTTATTACCTATTTTCAATTATGTATAATTATATTGTACATTTCAAAAATGAAACTTACAAATAGATAGAATATTTTATATTATTTTTCATAATAACCGAAAATTTATTTTCTTCATTATTAACTGTCAAATAACATAACAAATTAATAAAATATGATGGATTTGAGAATGAATCGTTGGAATAATGAGTCATATACAAAACAAAAAAGAACTTATGATTTATTATAGTCGTAATAGTAGTTAAATCAATTCGTTGATAAAAACTGTAATGATAATCTGACAAAAAGATAGTTTTTCTTCATTAATGACAGATTGACATCCAATGAAGATCAGATAATATAGACAAGATTTTTCTTTTTGTGTTATTGTCAATTGAATGTTCGGACTATGAACTTCATTCTGATCGATGTAATATTATACTTTTTTTTTTCATATCTTATCATACAAATGAATATATGTTTATTTATTAATCGGATATCTTGATGAAGTTTGTCGAATGAATTCGCAACAGAATTCCAAAGAATTTTCTAAGCATGATATATTTATTTCATAAAAAACCAATAACAACTAGGGTGACAAACAATACAATGAAAAAAAAAAAAGAAAACAATGTTAAAAACGTTTCAAAGCAATCACAGTTTCATATATAGATTTATTATAAAATTTTCCTTCATGTCTATTAACTAAATGTGAAAGCCATCGATTTTGAATTTTGATTTTGTGAAAAATACCTGAACCTTGTAGACTAGTTTGTGCAGATACATGTTCTAATGGAACAGTAAATTTTCGTGCACTAGGCCATAATGCATAAGTGACAACACCAATAGACGAGCCATCCTTAAGTAGATAAAGGCGACGTATACATCGAGCTGGATAGATTATACAAGCACCAAAAATAGCACCGCCTATAATGACAATAAATACAGCAAAAAAGTATTTTTTTTTTCTTGTCAAGATTTGCAATGTCAAGTTATACGATTTGAATATTAATGATTGAGATCAACCTTTTCTTTTATAATTTGCAAAAAAATTTCGATTTTGAAATCATTACTTTTCTAACGAACGAAAAATTATTATCAAAACTTTATAATCTTTGATGACTAAGAATCAATACCAATTTGTTATATTCTGTCATATTAGACTTTTATCGTAATAAACAATGTCTTTTTTCTATCTGTCGTAAACACTTTATTTCAGGATGTCGCCTCCATGAAATCCATTGATCTATGTAATATAAAAAAGCCGTGCTTCATTTTTTACTCGTCATTAACTTCTATTGTGTCTTTTTAAATAAACTTACTAAGCATAACAATAACAATATTTGTTGTATATCGAAATCTGTTTGTTGGTACCATAGTTGCTGCTCGTTCCATAATTGTTGAATTTGATGTTAAATTTTCTGGTCTAGCTGTAACTGCTCCAAATAAATAAAAACTCCAATAAGCAACAATATCTAATGTAATAAATTGAAATAAACCAATAGCACCTAATAATGGTAATAATCGATCTTTATATTCAAAAACAAGTAAATTTTTTGAAAGAGATTTTTGAATATTTGAGAAAGCTGATGTTGATGTTTTATTTCGAACTATTGGTTTTATTAGAGTATATCCAATACGACGCCATGTTGGGCAAAGTATACAACGAAGTAAAATCATTCTTTTGTCTACAAGTTAAAATATTCTTATTATTATTTTTTTTTTCTTTCTTTTCGCAAATAAAGCTAAACAGACAACAATACAAATTAAATAATATGCTTCAAATAACGTGCAGCTATGCATGTATATACAATGAAGACGCATTTATCAGTCCAACCAAATATACGACTAGATTAAATATTAAAAGAAAATGTTTGATTTTAAATGCAAACTGGTCTACATATCTCAATTATGTCATTGATCAGAATTGAACATACACAAAAGAAGAAAAAAAAAATTAAAATACAAAAGCACAAAACAAAAAATACACACAGCAAAAACATTATTAAATATGACTAGAAAAGAAAAATGATTATTTTTTTTTTGTTTGTTTGTTTGTATTAATATGGACATAAAACTTTAAGAATATAATTTGTTAATAATTCTGTTACTTGAGCACTATCTTCATTAATAGCATGAAGGACTAGAATATAAAAAAAAAAGAAGAAAGAAATAATTAAAAATAAAATTTTAAATAACAACTAACTTTTATTTAAATTTTCTAAATGTTCAACTGAGAGATATGTTGGATGATCACGATCAAATGGTATTATTGTTGTTAAATACTAAAAAACAATATATATATATATACAATAAAAATATTTCATTGTATCATAAGATAAATATTCATCTGAATTTATAAATATCCTTGATTAAAACATATCACATCTATGTTTCTTTTCTATTGTTTGATTCAATTAAGTATACAAATCTTTCGTCGGAAAATTTTTCTTTTTTTATCAAAATTATGATTGATTTGTTTTCTTGAAAGACAAGTCTTTCAATGAAGAAACTATCTTGTTATCCTTTAATAATATAGATAATATGAAAATTCTACTATCAGAGTTAATCGATGATTGTGTCATATAGATAAAAAAATAAACATGGATATTTTAGCATGTTTTCATTCATGTCATCTCTTCGTACATGTTAATTTCGTCAAAATGTGCTAGATTTTCTTTTTATTTGTTTCTCTAATCAATAAGATAGATTTTCAAATTTCTAATATCTAAATTGATAGGCAATATTTATAATGTAATGTAAATGTGTTCTCAATAATATCCTGTTCATAGATTCGAACCAATGACAATAAAAACTTCATCATCTTATTTTATTTTTTGTCTATTTTTATTTCCGATGAGGCAGAATTGTTCGATAATTAAAACATTCTTTCCAATCAACATGACCTCTTTTTTTCTTTCTTTTCTTTCTACATTCTGTCTATTCCTTTATCTAATTAACAACCAACTCTAAACAGTAGTATAGACAAAAAAAAATGCAAAGAAAAGAAAAAGTTTGTTTAGCAGTTCATCTCTACAATAATAAATATTCAGATAAGGCATTTTATCTCTCGCTAGAAAAGAAGAATTCCCAATAGACACAGCGGGTATTAATAAATGTGCTAGTTTCGTATACTCATATTAATCATATCTGTTAGAGATAATAATAAATTAATGTTTTCCGGTTATATAGAAAAGAATAAAATAAATTTTACCGTTCCCGGTTCAATATAATTGTTATTCCCAACTATTGAACGACGTTTTTCACGTTTATCATTTTGATATTGTCGACGTTTATTCTAAACAAAGAAGAAAAAGAAAAAAGAACAACAGATATTTTCTTATAAAAAAACAAAACCAATTGCTGTAATTAATTATCTTACTTGAATACTAAGTACAAGTGAAATAAATGTATTTTTTGTTTCTTTTTCATATTCAAGTTCATCCCGACTAGCTAATTCTTGTATAAGTATATTTGATAAATATTTAATTGATGCATTTAATTCATCATATAATTCATTTAATGAATAAATTGATTGATTTTTTAAATAAAATTCATTCGTTTTAATACATGATATATGTAAATGATTATGATCATCATCAACATCACCATCACAATAACCTGAATCTGGTGTCATATCTTGTAACATAAAATCAATTTCACTTATAACTTGTTCAGCTGTAAGAAATGGTTCATGATGAAAATTATTTGATGAAACAATAACTGAATGCATATCTAATTGTTCACGTAATTCTTCTTCTTCATCTTCATTTAAATCATCAATTGATATAATTTCATCTTCAGAAAATTGTTTTTCATGAATTTTATTCATTGCTATTTGACAATTTTTACTTATATATGGTAATTTTAAATCATGACGTAAAGATGTTTGAAGATTTTCAATTAAATCTGACCATGTACTATTAAAATATGAATATATCAAATTAAATTAACAAAAAAAAAAAAAGAAGCAAACAAACTTTGATGTAGAAACAAGATCTGTTTGTTTAGTAGGAATATATTCTTCTGATTTAATTATTTGTTGATCGGAAAAACATGTATTAATTGTATCATCAAATGATTTAACAAGATCTTCAAGTGAGAATGCTTTGAATGAATGTTCTATTGAGAATAAAAATAAAAAATATTTATATATTCAAATTATTTTCTTGTACTAACCGAGAGTGGCATGTAATAAAGTATCATTTAGAATATTAGAAGATATTTGATCATCAGTCATATCTTCATCATCAATATTATTTGAATGAGAAAATTTAACGATAGGTGCACATGGATTATCATATAAAATTTGTTTTTCAGATATACTAACCGACATAGTCACCAGATGATGTAGAATAGAATAAGGATTAATTCAGCTTTTTTTTTTTTCTCCGTTTGTTTCCTATCACATCATTCATTGATGTATACTCTATCGTTCTCTCTTTTTATTTATCTATTCAATTTGTTTTCATTGCTGTTCTATAACCAATCATTATTAATAATTTCAATTTTGAAGTTTAATCAAAATTCAATGTTAATCATAAATTTTTTTTTAATATATTTTTTATAAATTTACTTGATCGATATAACTTTGAGGACAATTATTCTCTGTCATGGTAGATAACAACCAATCAAATGACTTGTCAGCTGATTGAAATGAATCATTGATAATTTGTAGTTTAGACAGACAAGTAATAAAGGATGAGATGGTGTTTCTTTGTTCTGTTTCCAGTTGTACAATCATATTTATTAGGATGTTATTATGATTATAGTCAACCATTAATCTTACCAGAACAATTGCCTATTGGCGTATGCACACATGTTTTACTTATTGGTACAATTATCGTTAAGAATCTTGGTGTAAACATTATTCAACATCCGTATAATGGGTTAAATGCTCTTCAAAGCATGAGAAATTATCGTACACGTGATTTAAATAAATTAAAAGTTATTCCATCACTTGTTGGTGATGATATTGAATGGCAAACAGCTATAAAAGATTCAGAATCACGAACAAAATTCATTATATCTCTTATTGAATTTGCTAAATCTCAAGTAATTAATAAAATTGTTTTAATTTTTGTTTTACAAGCAAATTTGAATAGGATATTGATGGTCTCGATTTTGATTGGGAATATCCATGTGGTGATTACAAATCATTATATAGTCAATTTATAGAAGAACTTCGTGAAGCTATACAAAAAACATTTCGAGATGAATTTCTTTTGACGACAGCTGTTGGTGCAGGCAAATATACAATTGATAATTGTTATGAAATTGAACGCCTAGGTCAACTACTTGATCTCATTCATCTAATGACTTATGACTATCATAGTAAGATGCTTTCTTCTTGTTTTTTTTTTCGCAAATTAATAAAAGAAGAAAAAAAACCAAACTTTTCTTTTGATTTAACTTCAGGCATTTATGATAAACAAACAGGTTATAGTTCACCAATTTATTCTAAAAGTGTGGAAAAAGATGAAGCTCGACAATATAATACAGAATGGAGTGCTGCTTATCTTGTTGAACAAGGTGTACCAAAAAATAAAATTCTTATTGGACTCGAAGGACTTGGTCATACATTTCAATTAAATAATTCATATAATCATGATTTTGCAGCACCTGTTGTTGGTGTTGGTTATGGTAATGGATGGATGACATTTATTGAATTTTGTTTACTTGTTAAAACTGTTGGATCATATTGGGACGATGAAGCTAAAGTTAATTATACATATTATAATGATCAATGGACGAATGTTGGTGATGTAAGAGCGGCAACAGAAAAAGCTTTATTTATTAAAGCAAATAATTATGGAGGTGCTTTTACTTTTGTAAGTTCGAAAACAGAACTATAATCAATTTTTAAAAATCATTTTCCAGGAGATATGCTGTTGATACAGCCCATGCGGGATTATAATATAATGGCAGTACTAGAGATTTTAGTGATAGAAAGCTGAGTCCCCTTCAGCCTTACTATGATAGATTGTTAATAATAACTTCGAAAGTTTTCCACAAGGAAAGATCGAGGAGATTCTTGCGGGACAATCAGAAAAAGAACGAATAAAGTCTGAGTTGAAAAGATGACTGACTGCATGGGTACGAAAAATATTAGAACACCATTCTATACGACATTTTCTATTTTTAAATTTTAGATTTTTTTTACTTGAAATCATAATTAATTTTCAGTTATGTTCAACTATTCTAGTTTAGCTGATAAGTAATAGCATTTGAAATCTCAACGATCTTTTTCAAATTGAGATTTGTTTGACCATAGGAGGAAACTAGTCAAGGTTTTAGACATACAATATTTCAAGAAGAGATCATCTGTTTTAGCTGAAACTTTCAGAATATCAAAAAGGTCATGAAAGTTATTGTTAGGAAAAATTGATATCCTGCAATAGGTTGGAAATTCAGTAACATGACGATAACTCAATTGTGACGTCAAACGAAGATTATGAGTTGGATAGGTTGAAGAAGGAGAAAAGTAATAAGTCGACTGTTGCAATTTGTGCAGTCACGCACTTTTCAGTCAACGAGATAAACGGAATTTTATAGAACATGAAACATGAGAGATTGTTTTAGTCTATCTATTTTGGGCAACATTTCTTCATCATTGTTTCACTTAATTTTCTAGACATGCGTTATTTATATTTGACCTTTGATTGTATTTTCCAAAAAAAAAAAAACTTTTTATTATTGAACAAACTAATTGATTCTTAATTGTATATTTAGGGTCTTCATCTTGATGATCCAACAGATATTTGTCATCATGGAGAAACTTTTCCAATTCATCGTACAGTTGCTCGACATTTACAATAATTGTGATAATAATTTTATTTTATTTATTTTTTTTTTTTTGTATAAACAATTTTTTGTTTGTTTTGTGATAAAATATTTTATTTGATTAAAAACAAAAAAGTATTATTAATCTATTAGGATAAAAATTCTGCATGTGACACTTTGATATCAATGAACAAGAGATAAGATCTTTGTTCTATTTTCTTTTTCTACCTTAGTCCGTCAACTAATATCGTCGATGTTTCGTTATCTATGTACTTTATTTTATTTTTTAACTTTATACTTGATAATAATTGATGCAAGATCAATAGATGAAAACGATATTATTGAATTAATTGTTAATAATCTTATAAATGATGAAAATCAAGAATTTTTAATAACACTTGCAAATTATCGTCATCGTTTTGAACATTCAACAAATATGAAAAAATTTCGTTGGATACTTAAACATCGATATAATAAAGCTTATTGTGAATTTTGTGATTTAGTTGTACCAGTAGTAAGAAATTTTATTTTACTAAAAATTTTTTTTCTACGAAAATTTTCTATATATTTTGTGAGGTTCGATTACTTATTGAAGCAAATCAAACTGCTCATATCGAAAATGTTGTTAATGGATTTTGTAAAGAATTTAAATTAATTGATATCGATGTTTGTATTGGTGCTGTTCATGAATATAAAGTAAAATATTTCTTAAAAATAATAAAAAATTCTTTTTTTTTTTTTTTTTTTCTGTTTATTTTTAATTATATAGGACGCAGTAATTGAAGTAATATCGTTATCGAGTTATAATAACAAACAACTTTGTGCATTAGCATTTGATTGTTATAAACGATTTGATTATCCAATTTTAACATGGAATGTTACATTTCCTTCTGATAAACCCAAACCACTACCACAACCACCACGACCACCAAAAGTAAATTACCAATAAGCATTATATCGTTTAGCAATAAGTTTTATAACATCACGTTCACTATCAAGTATTTTACTTGTTCGTGTTACTTGATACCATGTATAAATTGTTTTTTCATTGGTTGATTTATCAGGAAAAAGTTCATTAAGATCGATATGAGGATTTGATGAGATGATTTTATTGATATTTGTTTGAATATAACAACAAATCGAAGTTTCAAGCCAAGCATTGTCCGTATTTTTTGGATCATCTAATTTAAAAAAAATATTTGTAACTTTTCCACCTGCGATACATTTTCTCTAATGGAAATTTGTTAGACATCTACCAAAAAAAAATTAAGGAAAACATTTTCCTACAATAGAAGATCACAGATCTTCTATTGCGTCTCATTTGTTTCCATAAATTTTAATAAAAAAAAGATTTTTCAAAAAAACCACAAGTGTTTTAGAAGATATGTTTAAGACTTTAAGCCGAAAAATCTTAAAAACTAGTGAGATTTTGATGTAAATATACTAATTGAAGTTCTAATCTTTCAAGAAATCAATTCCTGAAAATATCATATGAACAACATAAGTGTTACCATGGAAAAGTGAAACTAGACATGTTAATTAATAAAAAAGACTACACTATTTTATAGATTCATAAATAAGTTTTTCAAGAAACAAAACATCACGAAGACATTCTCATTACCAAGCAGTATGAAAAGAAGTATATATATGCCAGTCAAAAAGTTTGACTCTGCAGAGCTCTACTCGATAGTCTGAATAAAATTTTGCGACTTGAAATTCGATAGTTGTTCAGAAGATACAAGATAATTTTTTTCCCTACTTTTTATATTTGGTGACTAGAGTCCGTCGGGTGCAAAACTTTCGAATCCGAACATTAATAAGAAAATTATTATAATATTAGTTGAAGAATAATCAAATATTAGAACATTGTTTTTACTCTTGGACCATATAGAAAGAAATTTTTCTAATGATTTTTCTAAGAAATTAAAATACTTTCGCTACTACTTTTTTCTATTTATGTTCTAAGTAGAAATCAATTTCGAAATGTATCGTACCGATATAAGCAGTACTAACAAATGTTAAATGTTCAATAATATCATCAATTTTTGTTTCATTATTTTTATCGAAATCATTCCATGTTCGATCAATATTAGAAAGAAATGTTTGAAGTGTTTTTTTAATTGCATTCATATTTGTTCCAGTTGTTGATGTAGATGGTATACGATAATAATCATCATATCTCGGTTTTTCCATAATATATTTAAATATTTCTTGTCCCGATTTTATTTCATTAGTACCACACATAATAACAAGATGAGTTTGATAATTAACAGCCCAACGTTTTAATTCTCCTCGTCCACATAAACCTGTACGACCAAGAGGATTTAATGGATAACCTTTTTTATCAATTGGATAATAACCAACAGGATTTGCTGTACGTCGATCAACATTATAATTTGTATCGAAAGTATTCCACATAAAATTTTTTGAAATTATTTCTGAATCTATTTCATTCGTATCATTAATTAATGATGAATGTGTATAATAAGATGGATTATAACTTTACAAAAAAAAAAAAAAAAAAAAGAAAATTAGAATTTCGATGATGTTACTTTGGTAAATCCATAGTCCATAGAACTTGATCATCATTGATTTGTTGACGTTGAATTGTTGTTCCTGGATAAAATCCTTTACGACAATATCGATGTATAGGTAGAAGAGATTCTTTAATTGATGAACGATTTAATAAAATTTTAATCTATGAAAATAAACGTAATTCAAATATTAAATTTTACTTTAGTACTTGCTGTCGATTACGATGTTGTCCACATGTATTAGCAATAATATGTTGATATGCAGATAGAAGTTCTTCTTTATCGAAAAGAATTTTTTCTTCAGATGTTAATTTTGGTTGCCAATGTTTAATTATTTGTTTTTTTGATTGAAATTTTAATAATTGTTGACAATATTGAAATTTATCAAATATATCAATTTTAAATTTATTTGATGATTTTTTTTTAGTTTTATTATTATTTTCATTTTTAATTATATTTGATGATGAGTTCTATATTAATACATATTAAAAAATGTTATAAAAAAAAGTCACAAACTTGAACAAATAATGTCATAGTAGAAGGACAGGTGAATAAGTTTGATGATTGTTGAGTTTGAAAGAAAAGAAAAATACCTAATAATACTTTATCTTAGAAAATACAGAAAAAAAAAGACAAAAAAATGATATTAAAAAAAAAAAAAAAATTATTAGGCGCATTATATAAATTTGATTTTAGCCTGGTTCACCAGCATTCACTGTGTTACATTTGTCGGATATTCATGTTGATTTTGCTTATACACCTGGATCACAAGGTGATTGTTCTCAACCTTTATGTTGTCGGGGAGGTCAACCTGGTGAGCATATAGAAGGTTTCAAATATTTCTAATGTATATGATTCGTTTTCTTTATTTTAGCTCCTGGCCATACAGGTGCTGGTTTCTGGTAAGAACTTTAAAACAAAAACATTGTTGCTAATAGTATTCTAATAGAAACCCTTACAAGATTTGGACTCTTCGAGATAGGAAGCTTTCAAAAAATGCATGTTGTATGCAATATTCATGAAAAAAAAGGTCTATATAGGGATATGGAATTTTAGTAAACTGCTCACTAACACACTAACTAATCGACATATTCATACTGATAGATGTTTTGAAAATATTTCTATGCATAATCCATCAGGCATGTAAGTCAGCGGCACCATCTGGATCTCCAATCTTAAAAGACTATCTACTAAAGTTTATCTTATGTCTATCAAGTATATGATTAATTCTAAATATTTTCATAAGCAACTTGAGCCCAATGTATAATCTTTCTTCATCAAAAATATTTTGAATTCTTGATACTAACAAGATGATTATCCGTACGTCATATCCCTCTAGTATAATAGATGATTGTGAAACTTGTAGAAAACAATGCCAAGATATAGAGAAAGTTTTTCTAAAAGCTTTGAATAGATTTATTGAAGTATTACTGAGTTATGGGTCTTAATTTTTTATCACAGACAACTGAAGTATATCACTACGTATCCAGTACTTAAGCAAGCGGAATGTAGATAGTTATATTGACTTACATTCATGATGAAGTATGAACACCCATATTTTCAGATTTCTATCCCTTTTGGTAAAGGATATCCAAGGAGGGTAAGAGTATATATGATTTATTTAGGGGTGATTTACGTAATTGTGATATTCCATATTGGACAGCAGAAATTATGCTTCAATATGCGTCGGAATTAGAAAAAGTAATTGTAAATTTTATTTGTCTAAAACTATATAACTTTGTATAGATTGATTTTATTTATTATACCGGTGATCTTCCACCTCATAATGTTTGGAATCAATCACGTGAACAACAACTCTATTCACTTAAAACTATTAATGAATTATTAGGTAAAACATTTCCTAATAAAACATTTTATTCAGCTGTTGGTAATCATGAAGCAGGTAGAATTTTATTTCAAATAAAAAAAAAAAACTATATATATTTTGATTTTTTATTATTATTTAGCTCCATGTAATCTTTTTCCTACACCAAATGTTCGTTCGGATAATATTTCATGGTTATATGAAGTATTAGCAGATAATTGGATCAAACTTGGTTTACCAGAGGATACACGCGAAACTATTGAACGTGGAGGTTTTTATACAACTGTAATACGACCTGGTCTACGTTTAATTTCATTGAATATGAACTATTGTTCGTGGGAAAATTTTTGGTTATTTATTAATTCAACTGATCCACTTGATCAACTGCAATGGGTAAGATTATTCGAGAAAGAAAATAATAGGACATCTTAGATTTATAGATGATTCAATGGTTACAATATGCTGAAGATCATGAAGAAAAAGTTCATATCATTGGACATGTTCCACCAAAGCAATGTTTAGCATCGTTTAGTTGGAATTTTAATAAAATTGTTAATCGGTAAAATTTGAAATAAAAAATTTTCTCTTATTAAAATTTTTGATTTAATTAGATATGAAAATATAATTACTGGTCAATTTTATGCACATACTCATAATGATGAATTTGTCATAAATTATGATGAAATCGATCAACAACGTCCCATATCGATGGTTTACCATTTATTTATTTTTCATTACTTGAAAAATTCTCAATTTTGTTTTAGGCATATATAACACCATCATTAACAACATTTTCTAATCTTAATCCAGGTTATCGTGTTTATAGAATTGATGGTAATTATCCTGGAAGTTCATATTGGGTACTTGATCATCGTACTGTAATTATGAATTTAACAGCAACAAATATCTATAATCGAACAATATTTATTGATGAATATGATGCTCGAGATGCATATGACATGGAAAATTTATTTCCAAATGATTGGCATAATCTAATTGAAAGATTAAAAAATAATATTGATGGTCCATTAATGGGTTTAGTATATCAATATTATACAAAATCATATGCAAATGGTAATCAATGTGATCATAGTTGTCGTCGAGGACTTTTATGTGATTTTATAACGTCTCGATCCGAAGATCCTCATGCATGTGATTCAATTCCAAATTAATTTATCATCTATGATGTTTCTATTCAACATATTTTGTACTATAAAAACTTTATACTGAATATCTATTGTTTATTTTTTTTGTTTGTTTAATCTTGATAAAGAATATGAACTATGCAATCCATGTTTGTTAGCACTACCGCATGAAGTACTTTTCATACTTTCAGTTCCAACTATAAACGCTTGTAGGCAATGTTTTCTATCTGAATTCGAACTAATCGAGAAGAGAATAGTTTCAAAATATATTTTACTAATAAAAATTCATCTCATAACTATGGTCAGTTTGGATTCTGTGACTAGTACAGACGCATCAATGTTATCAAAGTGCATTGAAAATAACTCAATTTTGTCAGTGTCAACAGGATATACATGAAAAAGAAGAACATTTTATTTGTATGATTGATTTTAATATTAAGGACATTTTCTATAGTTAAAATGGGTCAACTGAAAAGATAAGATATCCCGATATGAGATAATTTCGTTTTTGGTTTTTCTTATCTAAACTGTTAGTTTTTCATTTTAACGATGAAGGTGACAAGTTGCTTACTTGTTGTTTTATGTCTCTTAACTATTTATGTAACAAGAATTGATGTTCGTTCAGTTCTACAATATTCTGTTGATCAATTAGCGAGCAATTCATTCGAAGATGATGAATCAAGTTCAATGCATAGTAGTGTCAGTGATTATCGTCATCGTTTGGAACATTCTACTAATTTTCAGGCACTTCAATGGTCTCTTAGAACAATAAAAAATGACGATTTATGTGAATTTTGTGATTTGATTATTCCAGTAGTAAGTTGAATTCTTTATTTTAAATTTCATTTTCTCTCCTTGTCATATAACATATGATCTAGTACTGAAAGAATTTTTTTTCGTCTGAAGATACTTATGGTACATGTTTGTTCGTACTATCGCCAATATACCATGTTATAGAAAATATCCTATAAGCAGATAAAACAATGCTTCCTTTCAGTACAATTCTATTAAAGAAAAATAGAAGTAGACATTTATTCAATAGTCTTTTCTTTTTGCATCACATGTAATTAGATTCGAATATTTATTGCAACAAATCGAACATCACATTTGGATGAAGTACTTTTGTTTATATGCAAAGAATATAAAAAAATTGATCAAAATGTTTGTGTTGGTGCAGTTAATGAATACAAAGTAATCAATATATAAATGAAATCCTTATTTCAATTAATATTCATTTATTATTATTTTAATAGGATGCTGTTCTAGAAATAATTACTACGTCACCTCTTAATAATAAAGGTATATGTGCAGTAGCATTTCAATGTGAAGCACAATTTGATTTTCCACTTTTGAAATGGAATATTACATTACCTGATAAACCAAAACCACAACCAAGACCACCACAACCACCATCGGTGAGAAACTAAGTAAAATTATATGACATAGATAATTTTATTGTAGCCATCATCACCTAAATTAACTGTTCTTCATCTATCGGATATTCATATTGATTTTGCATATAAACCAGGATCATTAGCTGATTGTAATGAACCTTTATGTTGTCGAGCGGGTCAACCTGGTAAGTTTGTTCTATATAATATTCTATTGACGAAACAATTATTTTACTTTGGAATTCATAAAGCATTTAATCAGACAGGTGCAGGTTTCTGGTAAAATTCTTTCATAGCTTTTTTTTTACTAAACGAAATTTTTTGTTTACATTATTACAGGGGTGATTATAGAAGTTGTGACATACCATATTGGACTGTTGAAGCTTTACTAAAACGTATTGTTGAAGTTGAAAATGTAAAATTTTAATTTTTTTTAAAAACTAGTATTGACATTATTTTCTTCGTAATAGATTGATTTTATCTATTACACTGGTGACTTACCACCTCATAATGTATGGAATCAATCTCGTTCTGATCAACTTTATTCAATACATACTATAAATCAATTATTAACGACATTATTTCCTAATAAAATATTCTATTCAGCAGTTGGTAATCACGAAGCCGGTATGTCACTATTTATTTATCTGTTGTTTCTCTTGAATTCTTTTTTTTTGCGCATTAAGCACCTTGTAATATGTATCCAACACCAAATATTCGATCTGATAATATATCTTGGTTATATGAAGCCTTAGCTGACAATTGGATTAAACTTGGTTTACCGACTGATACACGTGAAAGTATTTTACAGGGCGCTTTCTATACAACAATAGTACAACCCGGTCTACGTTTAATATCATTGAATATGAATTATTGTGCTCAAGATAATTTTTGGTTATATATTAATTCAACTGATCCTCTTAATCAACTTCAATGGGTAAATTCTATAATAATAAAACAATAATTGAATTTGATAATTGGTTTAGTTTATTCAATGGTTACAATATGCTGAAGATCATGAAGAAAAAGTTCATATTATAGGACATCATCCACCAAGTTCATGTTTAACGGCATTTAGTTGGAATTATTATAAAATTGTTAATCGGTATTTACAATCAAATTTATTATTCTTTTTGTTTTGTTTTTTTTTATATACATTTTCTCTTTTGTTTTTTTTTTTGGTTGTATTAGATATGAAAATACGATTGCTGGTCAATTTTTTGGACATATACATGCAGATGAATTTACTGTGTTTTATGATGAAATTGATCAAAAACGTCCTGTTTCAGTGGTAAATGTTTATTTTTCTGTTTCTGACTCATGAATATAAAATTAAAAAATTCGTTTCATCTAAAGGCATATATTGGTCCATCAGTAACTACTTATTCGCATCTTAATCCAGGTTATCGTGTTTTTACGATCGATGGTAATTATTCTGGTAGTTCATATTGGGTACTTGATCATCGTACTGTAATTATGAATTTAACAGCAACAAATATTTATAATCAAACAATTTTTCTTGATGAATATAATGCTCGAGATGCTTATCAAATGAAATATTTATTTCCAAACGATTGGAATGATCTAATTGAAAGATTACAAAATGATATTGATGGTCCATTAATGGATTTAGTATATCAATATTCTAGAAAATCTCAAAGTTCTTATTGTGATCATAATTGTCGACGAGCACTCTTATGTAAATTAAAATCTGCTAGATTCGAAGATCCTCATGCATGTGATTCAATTCCACCATTTTAATAAAATACATTTTTTTTTCGAATCGAACTCATCATGAAACGATCCAATGAATGAAAATAATCAAAAGTCTATGAATGTTTTATTCTTTACTTAAAGAAGCCAAAACAAAAAAAGCAAAGCCATGACATATAGATATGTCTTACATTTTCTTTTTGTCAAGAATAATTCAAATAATAAAATTTTTCATTTTCATTGTTTAAATAAAGCATAGAATGTTAAACCAAAACCGGCACATGTAGCTAATATATTCCATAATAAAGTAATACGAGACCATAGACGAGCTTTGTCATTATTATCAGCTTCTTTATATTTTGTTGTACGAAAAGAAAAAAACATAGCAATAAAACCCATAATTAAACAGCCGAAAATTATATTAAAATAAGACCATGCATACCATTCATATATGGTTCCAGATTTTTTACGTTGTTTTATTGTGTTTGGAACAACAGCAGTATCAATATATAATAAATCTATACCTGACATGAGTAAGATACCATAAGAAAAAATGAATGCAATCAAATCAGATACATATAAGCGTTAAGTTTTTTTTTCTCTTGTAGTAGTAGCTAGCTAATAAATGCTATGAAGCAACGCACGACTATATAATGAACTAAATTCATTAATATTGTACTTAGTTTGACATAGAGATAAGAACAGATATAATATATTAGAGAATCAAGTGGCTGGTAAAAAAAAAGAAAAATAGAACTATGAAATAGATAAGATGAATAAGGATTGTCCTGATTACTGAGACATGGAAATACGCAATGGACCTGTTTTCTCATTTGTCATAAAATCGAGCTCCGATATCAAATAATTTGAAAAAAAAAACCTTAGTGAACTTCTAAGAATAAGAAATTTCATCTGACATACTTTGTATCAAATATCATTTACAATAACGTTTAGGATTAGCTCATTATTTAAATACAGAAAATACGGAGTATCATCAATTATTTTGCTATTCATTTCAAAACTTCAATTAAGAAATTCTTTTCTTCAATGTTGTTTGATTATTTCTTTTAAGTTGTTTATATGCAGAATGTTTCATAAAGTCTGAACTTTGACAAAAATTAATTTATATGTAAACAAGAGATGATCTCTACTTCTATGTACCTATATGAGATTTGAGTACTTGAGTCGAGGTTTCAAATAACATAATATTGAATAACATATTTTCTTATAAGAATATAATATTCAATTTTTCGAAATCAATTAAACAGGTCACTTATTGAGAAAAACAAAACAATATTGGATTTCATTCATTCAAATTATAATTTAATTACACCAAAAATGGCAAATAGTTCTCATATACATATTTGTTCGCTTCTGCTTATTATTTCTGCGTCAAGTCTTTTATGTATAAAACTTGAAAATTGTCTCTTGCATGTTTTTTTTTTCTTTAATATCATTTAAAAAGAGAGAAAGATATGAATATTGTCTGCACAATGAAAATTGTTCATTGGACATAGGACGTGTTCATGTACTTTAGTTTATATTGAACTATTCTTATCGGAAAACAGTCTAATTGATCATTTTAATCAGTGGCTCATAAGAAATCTTAAGTAAACATTCATCACAATTACTTATTGGTTTCTACCATGCACATTACCCCCAAAAGTCATGTTCCTTTAATTAATACAAATAACTTCTCTGACTAGATCAAGAAATATGAGTCATTTCCGTCCGAAAAACTCAAGAAAATGGTAGACGCTTAGAAGCCGAAATCTCCTGTTCACTTCTATCTGGAGCTAGAAAAAAATCGGTCACCATATTTCTGCTTCAAAGTTTCTGTCCTTTTCCCGAGTTCTTTTGTCGGGAACCTATTGGAAAGAGTGTTGGTGTGCTGTCTGAGTGTGGCTATCGTGTGTCAGCGAAGATGACGAGAATATTTAAATTCACACCCACACCCTCTTTTATGAGATGCAACTGAATTGATTTAAGATAGGTGCAGAAACAGGCCTATTCTAACAAATGCTCTGTTATGTATTGAACAGGCTCTTTGGGATATCTTCAGAAAACAGTACGGTTTCTTTTATCATAGGTTCGCTGATTTGTTTATCTGTACCGTATCAATAGGTCCGAAAAAAGTGCACGATCGAATTCGCATGTATGAATAATTGCCATTGTACTCCGAAGACAGCAAGTGTGCTAATCGAGCACAATAACGGGAAAAGAAAAACATTTTGTTATCTACGTCCCATAGAACGAATACATAGGGTTCCAATCTTTGAATAACCCATATCTTGATAACGGCATACACCCTAGAACTGACATTTTTGCCAGAATCTATGTTTGCCATCTACATTATTTTCACAAAGTTTGGAAACAAAATGCCATATGCTTCAAAAGTTAAAAGGGATCCTCTACTTTTTTAACTGAGTGTAGCAATAGGAACGTTTCATTTTCTTTCTTTCGTGTTTAAAAATAAGCAACAACTTTATAGTTCACTGCCATGACTTATTTCTTCTTGTGCTTGTTCTGGTTCTTCTTGTGTCTGTTGTTCATGTTTCACATACTTCAGATCAAAAGCCAATAGACCCGCATCGATTGCTGTTGAAGCGATTGTTCCAATTCCCGGTACTATCGATATCACACCAGAACTCAATTCACCAGCAGCCAAAGCATACGATTGCCAATCTTCCGCATCGTCAACTATTCGCCATAACCCGAAAGCTATGCCGACCACTACACCAACGTAGGGCAATTTCTTTACTAATTTTCCGGATGTTTTGCCGACAAATTTCACTGTTCCTTTCGAAGCGACTTTTTCAACGACCTTAACAGCCAATTTCTCTGATGTTTTCATTGTTACCTTTTCGCCAGCTTTCAACGCAGTTTTGAGAGCGAGTTTATCGAGCATTTTAACTGCAAATTTTTCAGCAGATTTTACGATGCTTCGAACTGTTTTTAGTACACCTTTGATCGAAGCTTTAATCTTTGTTCGATACTGATCATCGTCCTCACTATGGCCTCTGACTGTCAAAACCAATAGTAAGATAAGGGAAATTAGCTTCATATCCATTGGTGTAGTATATCTAAGAAAAAAAAGTTAATTCATAAATATGATATAAATGATTTCTTTCAACGAAATCCCGAAACCTTGTAAGTTTCCAGTTTGACAGTTAAAATGATTTATGAAAGTTTAACTTTTAATAAGAAAAACATAAAACTTTCTGGTACGTTGTCCTCATTATTATGAGCTTTCGTCTATACAAGTCACACATATCACTTTAAGTTCTGTAAAATGCACGATATGGTTACAAAGGTGTGGGTTCGTTGTTGCAGAACAGAACAATAACTACACCTGCGCCCACACCATTGTGTTGCACAATATCGTTCAATGAGCAATAAATGCTGATTTTGAAAGCGTCTGAATCACTCTTGACAACGTTCAACTGTACTTGATGACAAATACTAAGAACTTGATCGGGATTTTCCAAATAGTCTTTGACTAGGCGAGTGCTCAGATAATGGCGTTTTCAATTTTTTATATTTAAAGCGAGCTTAACGAATCTTCTTCCCAGATTCGTGTCATTGAACATGATCATCTTTCGATAGCATATTGGTAATAGTTGCACCTAATATCAAATATAGATTTGTGTGAGATTAAAATAATCATCATTTTCAAAACGTATTGATGAATATTCAATAGTTCTATTATGTAAAGTACGATCTGGCTTACCTTGAAGTAAGTGTCGATTGATTTCGATCATGAATGTATCGAGACGATTGATCTTGAGTATATATACAACATAGAAAGATTCGGCAGAATGTTGAATGTACATAAATTGTGTATTTGAATGAAGACAACTACATGGATGATGGGTATCTACGGACGTTGAGGTTACATTGAGTAGATAGTAACATGAACGGCCAAACTGTTGTCATTTCTTCGGTCATTGAAGTCGATTCACTCAAGCATCAACATCGTTATTGATCATCGCATTTTACATGAGAATAATGATAGCAAAACTTTTTTATTGTAATCCATACAGAATTAAAATGTGAAATACGATGGAGTTACCTTATTGTAAACGAAGATCGTTGCCACATTGATCACGATCCTTAATAGAATTAAAGAAACAGTATTTCAAAACACTGTACTTTTCCAAGAAGACGAAATCTCAGCAATTACGGTAAATTCGCCGATTTATTCCCTAATTGAATGTTTAGACTTACGACTAACACTATATATACTCGTATTAAAGAAATTATGGAAAATACCGTACTTAAGGAAATTTCTCGTAGTTTTTGAGGGCTCGACTCCTTACCTTTCCCTCCTCATTATAAAATCTAAAGGATTTAGTGGTATAGAAAATATGAACATTTCAGTGGTTATCGTAATATGCGTAGTATTTACAGAAGTTGCTCGGAAGTATGTTACATTTATGTCTGGTAATTTCTGAAATTTCTAGAAAGCGCCTGAAATCCATTCGGGGACATTTTTATATGGATTTTTAGAAAACTTTAGTAATTTCGGTATTTACTTCAAATGTCTTTTTCGCTGAATAGTAACTACTGAAACTTGATCATTTGTCACGAAAATTTATTTTTTCGGATATTTGAAGACTGTTGAAACAGACTCGAAAGCACGAGCATAGCCAGAGGGATGTCGGGCTTCCTCCGAAAAAACTCCACTTGGCGAACACGTGAAAACATTTTTTGCAAGCAAAAAGTTTTTCTTCGCCACAATTGTCTTCTTCCCATAAAAAAATTTCAGGCTACGTACTTGTTCGTTTGACGTGGCAAGAATATCATAAAATACGCAGTAAATAGACGTAAAATACAAGCAACTCACTTTATCATTGTGACTTCTTATCAATTCTCTATTTACTTGTGCCCGCGTGTTTTTATCATAATAAAAAGAAAACGACGTTCTTCGTACCGAATTTCGCAAGAAGAACGAAAAAAAAAGGGGTGAGTCAAATTGCATTTGCTTTTTTTATTAACTTTTTTTTGTAGGCACCTTTAAGCAAAAGAAACCATGCTTTTTTTGTTTTCTATTAAAGTCCCTATGGATTGATCGGGTTTTTAGAGGATGTGGATGTGTTCATGACTGAAGAGGAAGCCTACATAAAAAAGTTCCACACCCACGCGCCCACTCCACTCCTACCACATCAGACCTACCCTCGAAATAAAATTATTTAGATAGAGTGAAAAAAAAAAACAATTATCAACTTTCACATTACTCTTCATGGTCTATTTGTTAATGATAAGTTTTGTATCAGATCAGGGTGTGATTGTAGACATTCATCTAATCCACATCCTCTTCATTTTCAATGGACTTCATGCTAGTTTGTAAAGCTCGATGAAATGACCGACATGGCAAAAAGTATTGTTCCCTATAACCTTCTTTCAGGAGTTGGACCGATCTCAACTGCACAAAAATGACTATAAGCTGTTATTTCAGAAATTTTTATTTTTATATTAGTTTAGTTTTCTACATTCACAATTTTAGCATTCGATGTGCCTTAATTGACTCTACAAGTTTGCACTAACCTATCTTTCTTTTAGCAAAAGTAATTCATTTGTGTTTGACATTTTAATTCTACAGAAATTGTGCTAACAACTTTTCTTGTTTATATTGTAAATTTTTAACAATACATTCAATTATCTATTATTATTAATGTGTGAGTAAGATTATCATTTGTGAATGATATTAATTGAATAAGTATCCTAAGTGTATCACACATATGATGTTTTATTAAGTTATAATAATAATTATTTTTTAATACTATTTCAAAATTTATTCGAATAAAATCTGCAAAGGTTGTTAGATATTCACCTTCTGATTTATTCACTTGACGAATATCATTTTGTTTGATCAACTTTCCTGAACTTGTGTTTGATATAATAAAAAAAATATTTTATAAAATAATGAGTTGAGGATGTGGGAATGAGTGCGAGAATAAGATTGATACCAACAGTAAACCTCAGTGGACCCTTAGGCACACTCACAATCTTTACATTTTTACAAATGCCAATTTTTATTGACTTTACTCAAGTTGAGTTCAGAAAACAGATAATTCACTTAAGGAAAAAACAATGAACTTCTTCTTGCACTTATATCAAGTGAAAATCTTTGATTGTGGAAGACTCAATATGGCTTCTCCGATGCCAGTATAATATATCACTTGCAGAATACCAAACAAAGGTGCTATTATCATGACTCGAAGGAGTGATTCCTTCATAAAAGCTTTCAAAGGTTCTTTTTTATGTATTTTTCTAAATAATAATAGAAAGAAGAATTCAATTAGAAATTCTGTTATACACAGGGTGTGGGTGTGGGTGTGGGTATGGGTATGGGTGTGGATATTGGTGTGGGTGTGAATGTGGGCTCAGTGAGCGCTTCAGCTGCACCCGCGCCCACACCCACACCCACACACCCACACCCTCATGAATAGTATGT
>CAJNSZ010000340.1:91207-103906 GCA_905329745.1 Rotaria sp. Silwood2 | reverse complement strand
GAAAATCCAAGTTTTACATTCTATTTTTTTGACTGCCTCGAAGAATTACGACATTCCTGAATACATTGTAGAAACTTTAATCGAAAACATTGATAAATTCACTCCAGAAATTGCTTATTTTGTTACTGTAACATTAGAAATTGTCTCTCAAAGACAGTCGATACCAAATGTTAATCAATTGTCCTTCAAGTTATTGGATAATTGGGGAATAAACGGTGAAAGTGATACGTTATTCGGTAGAAGTTTAGCAGAGAATTCTGATTGTCCATCCATTTCATCGACAGTTGCTAAAATATTTGTCAACACTTTGAGTAACCGCCTCATTAATATTACTAACCAAACTCTTGAGCATCTTACCCAGGCACTTGATAGTAATAGTCATAAACAAACGCGAATTTTGTCAGCAAAAGCTTTATATCTAGCTCAAACAAACCACGATATTCATGAAAATATTTTAATCGAATTACAAGAGTATGTAAATGATGAAGTACCCGATGTTTTAGTATATTCAACAGTTGTTTATGCGAAAGGTCTAGCTAAATTATCATTGACTGAAAAGCCTATTATGGAATGTCATTTTAGGCTTTTGCCGAAAAATTATGTTTTTGAAGATTTGGTTTTAAATGAAGAAAACTTTACTGGTGTAGTGAATAAAAATGTTTTAGATGTTTTACTTAATGAGTGTAAAAAGACTGAATTCAATGATGATATATTCAGTATTTTCGATCGTATTTTAAGTTCTGAAAGTCCTAATCAAGATAGAGTGATTCAAATCATCGATCATTATACAGAAATGAAGTATCTTCTACCACAAAAAACAATTTATTTACTAGATTCTTTTATGGAATTTCCTCAATATACTGATCAGATTTTGAAAATATTTAAGAAATTAATAAGAAATAAACAAACAGTTGGTGAAAGAATTCTCCACATTTTCGCCGATAATTTGTATTTACCCGATAATGACAAATTACAAGAGTCATTTGATTTACTAGATACAGCCAAAAAAAATCAATATGTATCTGATAAAATAGATGACATCATCGAGCTAGAAAGAATCTGTATTTCAAATGCATTGCTATCGTTCGATGATCACGATTTTCTTATAGCCTTGTTATGCGACAAGACAATAGATCGTGAGAAATTGACAGGCAGTGTTTGGATAGTACTAAATAGAATAAGCGATAGTCAAACGGAATTAAAAGAAAATATTCTATTGCTTTTACTCAACATTTCAAATAATAAAGAATTTATACATGATGAAACAGTTAACAGATTAGTAAACAAATTCGATCCTAGACAAACACAAAGTAAATTGATTAATTTATTTGAAAATTTAGTTAGAAACAATCAAAATGTTTCGGAGGAACTTTCGAAGAAATTAAACGAAGCGTTTGATAATGAATCGCTATCAGATAATGTGTCATTAATTTTTATTTTGCAAGGTCAAAAGGGTGAAAAATTATCAAAAAATATAATTATTAAGATTTTAGATAAATTTTTAACCATCAATAATCAAATGCTTATGCAACAATATTTATCTTTCATTTGTTTACTTATTGAAAAGGAAAACATTTTCAAAGAAGATATACAAACGAGTAGTTTTATAAAAGAAGAGCAAGCAAGAATACAAAACGTTTTAATTTACGCTTTGACAAAAGATAATCAAACTCTTATTCGTAAAAGCATTGATGGCTTTAGAAAACTTATGTCAATTCACAAAATTCGACTTACAACTGAGAGCATAGACCCTCTTTTAGAGAACAAAGTGAAAGAAAATTGTGATAAAAATATGCAAAACGAAATCCATCAGCTACTTCTTTTTTCAGAACTAAATGATACTCAAAAACAGAGATTAAGAGTCCCTAATATAAGTGATGATCCAGACGAATTCTTAAATGCATTGAATCAGATTTCTCCTGAGAATTTATCATCAGCACATTTTCTTCGTATCGATACTATTATTAATAGCTATCCGCTTTTAATTAATAGGGCATTAGAAATTTTACTGAAATGTTCGAACAAGAAGGAGATCGAAGAGAGATTGTTAACTAGTATTGCTGTTTTATTGGAAAGTACTATTAAGGATGACACAAAAAAATTGTGCCTAGAGTTAATAATCGAATTAGCTCGAGTAAACATAAGGGTTCCCAATGAAATGATTTCTGCTATTGTTGTTCAAGATAATATTACACTAGCAAATCATGCTTTTCAAATCATTGGCAAAAATCAAAACATTCCAACAGAACTTCTACATCTTATGGGTTTACTTTTAAGACTTGATAATATAAATAGTATTGATTCGATGAATCGTAATCAGTTTCTTAAAGATCTCCGAGAACAATTAGAGAAAGGTTTTGTATTATCTAATTCACTTGTTGAAAAATTGCTTTCTATTGAAGATGTCCAAAAAAATACTTTATCGGATTTCAAAAAAGAAACCAAACAGTATTTCATCGACATTGTAGCTCTATTAGTATTGCAAGACTCCGTCCACAGTTCTCATCAGTTGATTATTGATAATTTAGAAAAGGCTATTTTACATAGAAAGATAAATTATAATATTATAAAGGCTTATCAACAAGTTATCAAAACAAAAAGGTGTACAGTAAAAACACTCAGTACATTATTAGATAATCTGACAGAATCATTAGAGAAGAATAATCCATTTGAAAAAATTCATTTCGAAGTACTTAAATGTATAACTCTAGTCTCTGAAGTTATGCAAACACCAAAAATTAGAATTCTTGAAAAACTTCTTTCTAATAGTAATGATTTAAGTATCAAAAGGTGGTCATATCGAGGCCTCCGAGCGCTAGACAAGATCGATTTAACATCTGAAATATTCATAGAATGGTGTGATAAGATCAAAAGTGATCTAGAAAGAAGAATTCATGCTAACATTGAGTTAGATATATATCTATTTGAAACTATAACGTCATTGCCAGATGATGACTATGAAAAAATTTATGATAAACCCCAATCTCAATGGAATCGAGAATTGATCATTTTCGATTTATCAAAACGATTCAAAATTGTTGAAGAAGAAGAAAAATCTAATTTTCATAAAATTTGTCTTGAAATTGAAATCTTTGAAAATTCTAATCAAAATACGACCTATAGACTCCTGAATTTAGTACATCGTGCCTTGTGTAATAGTGCGATTTCATTTAGCGAATTTTGCGATGGTCTAAAATGTTTACCGAAAGTAGATTTAAGAAATGTATGTGAAATTTTATTAAATAGTGAAAATCCGTTTTCAGATTTACGGAAAGAACATATTAAAAATTTAATCCAACAACGTTTATCAAATAGTGATATTAACAGCAAATACATCGATAATCTAGCACTAAATATGATTTCTAAATTTGGCATCGATTATAGTGAACATTTTTTGAAACCAATAAAACATTTAGATAATTTAAAAAAGCTCAACGAGGTTTTGACCTTTGCTTACGAGAAAGACATGAAAATATCTGACATAAATGATGAGGATACGACAATTTCAATGCGAGAGACATCATTAACAACAAAATTTTGGTGTAATAAAATTGAAAAAATCAAAAATCCTAAATTATATGCTACTCTTCGCCGTTTATTAGATAAGCAGTGGACTCTTGAACAATTAGGAACTCTGTATGACAACCTTCATGCTTCTAATTATCAAGATAAGATAGAAAAAGAACAATATTTTGTTGATATTCTAGAAATATTATTACACTATAACATTGATTTTACTTCCGAAAACTACGAAAGAATTCTATCAACACTTAATGAACCTGTAGATACTTGGCTAAGAGAAATAAATATGATGGCGGTTGAAAATAATTTTTTCGAAGAAGAACAAACCATGAATATATTGGAAATAATAAAGGAATTAGGAGAGAAAAATTCTGATAATCAAGATATAGTAAAGTTAATTGAAGACAATCATTTACATGATCTAGTTAAAAAAATCAAAAAGTCTGATTTCGTTTCAAAAATTATAGAAAAAAATGTAGACAGTTCATCTAACCGAAATTATATAACTGAATGGACTAGAGATCAAATTCAACAATGGGCAAACAAAGTAAAAAATATTGATCTCATTGCACATAAACTAGAATTTATTCTAGAAGTATTTGCAGTAATAAAACGAGCTTGTTTGTTAGATAGTGGATTCATTTTAACTGATGCTCAAATAATAAGTTGTCTAGTCATTTTAAAAGCAAACGATAAAGGACGATTATTGCAAGTAAATACTGGTGAAGGTAAATCAACTATTATTAGTATACTAGCAGTAATTCATGCTTTAAACGGAAAATATGTCGATATTATAACTAGTTCCCCCGTACTTGCAGAACGAGATGCAAAAGAAAAAGCAAATTTCTATAGTATGTTTAATCTTGAATGTAGTCATAATAATGATAAACCAAACTATCAAACAGGTCCAAAAACTTGTTACAAAAAACAAATCGTTTATGGCGAAGTAGCTCAATTTCAGTTTGATACATTGAGAACCTACTATGCTGAATTGAACACATTGGCAGATAGAACATTCGGTGTTGCTATTGTAGATGAAGTAGATAGTATGCTTATTGATGATAGTTCAAAAATTGCAAGATTAGCAACAACTATAGCTGGAATGGATCGATTACAGCTTATTTATCACATCCTATGGCATGAAATTATGTCTTTACCAGAAAGAGTTATAAAGTTCGATGAAAAAATTTATTTATTACATGAAAAACATAGATTTCAAGATGAGAAAATCGTTTTAGAATACGCTAATGAGCAAGGACAAAGAGTGAGCATTTTGGATTTACAAGATTATATAGCACATACTTCAGATATAAGCCATATTGGAAAATCTATTCCAGATGATAGTAATTATGATATTGTTATAAGGAATCATTTAATAGAGTACATTACAAAATACATCGAAAGAGAGTATCAAATACCGAAGAATTTTGTAGATTTTGTTAATTTACAAATACCACAGTGGGTTGATAATGCTATTATTGCATGTAATTATCGAGAAGATGTTAATTATATTGTACGAGATGATTTGATTCAACCAGTGGATTTTTCTAGTACGGGCATTGTTCAGAATCTTTCGAATTGGAATAATGGTCTTCATCAGTTTTTGCAAATAAAACATAATCTAAAAATGACATCTGAGACTTTAACTACAAATTTTTTATCGAATATAGGATATTTTAAAAAGTATGGAAAGAATTTATTTGGTCTTACCGGTACATTAGGTTCTGATGCATCTAAGAAAGTATTTGCAGAGGTATATGATCTAGATCTAGTAATTATTCCTGGTTCATATAAAAAACAATATATTTCATTGCCTGATATTCTAATTAACAATGATGCTCAGTGGTTAGAAGCGATTCGTCGTTGTGCAATTAATGAATCGAATAAAGGCAGAGGGACACTCATTATTTGTGAGACTATCGAACTTAGCAAGCGAATAGCAACAGAACTTCGAACATGCTGTCGTTCAAACATAGTTAAACTTTATATTATGAATAATATGGATCAAGAAAAGCACATCGAAAGAGTAAAGCCAGGAGAAATAATTATAGCTACGAATCTAGCAGGACGTGGTACCGATATAAAAACGAATGAAATTGAAAAATATGGTGGTCTTCATGTTATTATCACATTTATGTCTCCTAATAAACGCGTCGAGGAACAAGCATTTGGAAGAACTGCACGACAAGGTAAACGAGGTACAGGCCAAAGAATATTAAATACTAAATATTTACTAGGCTATAATAATTGTACTATTGAGTCAATTATCCAATCGAGAGATCGAAACGAAGAAAATATGTTAGAGCATTTTAAAGAACAAGAATTACAAGTAATTAATCTGAAAGATAATCTTTTTATTAAATTTTGTGATCTATTAAAACATATACGTAGAGAAATTAGGGAGAAAACGAGTGTCAAGACAAAATTAAAGGAAATTGTAAAAAGAAAATTCGGATATGATCGTCCTTCCGTATTGGAATCTAATTTAATTCTTAGCATTGAAGAACGATGGGCTATTTTTCTACATAAAATTGATAGTGAAGAATCGTCTATTAATAGTGAAAAAATTTATCAAGATTATGAAAAATTTGAAAAGGAAATAATTGATGATTATCATAAAGACTATGTCATTAGAAATCCTTATTATCATATTAAAATTGCTTATGACTTAATCATCAATGATTCTTTCTTAAGTGAAACTTATGAAGAAGCTATGAAACATTTTAATCGAGCTATTGAACTTGATGAGAAACATACAGCAGCTGCATTTTTTGGTAAAGGTTGGCTATTATTGAAGGGTACGAGAAAATTTATTCTATCTCAAAATCAAGATATAAACTATAAGGAGACAGTTATTGCTGAGTTTAACAAAGCACTTCAGATTTTGAGCAAAGAAATAGCGTCATTAACAAATATGAAAATACTTCTTGAACAAAGATGTTCACAAACTTTGACTACTCTATGGAAACAATTATTTCAGAAAATCAATATTCTTACTACTTATATAAATAGTATAGAAAGAAATATAACTGTTATCGAAAAGTCGCAAAGATTAATTCAGATAACTGAGAAATCAAAAACAAATGATGGAGGAGTGTCAGAAGAGATTATTACATATGTTAAATTTGAGAAAGAATGTGGAAAATGGTGCGATATTTATTTAATCTCAGCTGATGAAGTAGATAGACAGTTAAATGCTGTCAAAAAGCGAAAACAAATTTTTATTGTTATTGAAGATGATGATAAATTTAGTGTTAAATATAAGCAAAAAGGAAAAGATGAATATCAATCATTGATAATAACAAATAAACATTTGACCGATGATCTATCACCCTTACGTCATAATAAGCAAATGATAAGACTCGATAGAAACAAGTATTCAAGAGTTTATGCATTAATTTATGAAGCTGTAACATCAAAAAATGGTTATGTTCAACAAGATTATGTAGAATCTCTCAAAAGTTTAAAAGATCGTAAAACATATGAAGTAGCATTTAACGACTTAACTGTCAGATACGATTGCGGAGCTATCGATCAAGCAATAAAAACTATCGATTTTGCGATGTCCGAAAGTCGGTCAAATCGAATAGAGGACAGCACTGCACGCACAACTGTTCAAACAATTCCAAGTCGTATCAGACAAAACGTAGACTTAAGCAGTACTTCTAGACATATTAGTGTTAGTATAATGCAGATCAATGCAGGAGTATTGAAAGAATTTTTAAATCCTAATATTGAAATTCAAGAAGTAACAAAACAATTAGCAATATCACATTTAGAAGATAAAAGTTCATTTTTTCATT
Organism: Rotaria sp. Silwood2; assembly: GCA_905329745.1. NCBI lineage: Eukaryota > Metazoa > Rotifera > Eurotatoria > Philodinida > Philodinidae > Rotaria > Rotaria sp. Silwood2. Next base: position 96,581 of record CAJNSZ010000340.1, on the reverse strand, counting down.
GTCACATTTTACCGGAAAATTGGTCTCCTGATTCGTGTAGAGTTAATTTAGAAATTAAGACAGATAATAAAACATTAGAAGAAAAAAATGATTTGCAAGTAAGAGATGCAATAAAAATTATTAAACAACAAACAGATAATAATATATATTTCAATTTATGTTTCATTGATGCAAATAAAATGTCAACAGTTTTGAAAAAAAATGTTTTATTTGATTCAGATCAAACTATAGAATTTATTGGATTAGATAAAAATAGTATACAAGATAAATTAACTGCAATTAAATCGGAATATATTGATCTTGAAATATATGACAGTAAAGAAAAGGTACTAGAAGTAATTTGTTTATCAGAAGTAAAAGACGTGGAGATTTATTTTGATGCAAAATCAGAAAAAAATATTGATACTATTAAAAAAATAGTCAACAAACAAATAGCACAGAAAACTATTGAGGAGAGTACTAGTAGTCGAGTACTGATTGGATTGATAAATATAGGAAAGAATCTTGCAGAAAAAGTAATTCACATTTGTTCAAATGCAGATTTTGTTATTAGATTTATCAAGGTAAAATTTGAAACTCTTTTAAATGGACTAAGTCATGAAATTGTCAATTTTCACTTTGATAGATTAACGAAGAAAACTGCTGAAATTCTTATTAAAGAATTACGAAAAAACAATCTTAATTTTACATTGAAATTTAAAAATTTGACAAATGATCAAGCAAAACGACTTATACAATTCGCTCCAATAGAACAAGAAAATATTCAAATAACTAAAAAGAAAACTTTAAGTGAATTATTCATGAATGAATCAATGCCTAAATTAGAACTTTCAGAATTTTCCGAACGAGGTATCGAATATTTACTTGAAATCAATGAGAAAGGATTTATTCCATGGAGAGGTATCGCTGTTGTAACTATGCTCGCTGCTATTCAGGTGGTAGTAGGTGGAGCATTAATGGCTACTGGAGTTGGTGGCACTGTAGGAATGGGTCTCATAACTGAAGGTGTAGTAGATTTAGTCGTTGCTGGTACTGCTTTATATACTAGAAAGTTTTCTTGGTCAAATTATGCACTACAGAAAGGAGTAAGTTTGACTATATCAGCAATTTCTATGGGCATTTCATCAATGAAAAATGCAAGTAAAGCAGCTCAAAACATTGCAGTAGGAATAGGAGACGAAATAGCTGAACAAACAAGTACACATACAATAACACACGGTAAAACTCTAGCTCATGGATTAGCTAAGACTGCACATCATGTGGGCAGTCACACTTTTAAAAATGTTGCTGTAAAGATGGCTGCACGATCACCATTACTTGTTAGTCAGGCTATAGCAATTAGTGCGCCTTTTCTATTGGAGCATTTAAAACCGAAGATATCGAAATTCATACAAGATAAAGTTAAGTCAAATTTTTCCGAATCTGGATTGCTAAAATTAATAAGCAAAATATATGTAATTGACTTACTTAACAAACAAAAACAACTTACAAGAAAGATCGATGATATAATAACTCAGATAATTAATTCGAATAAAAATTCTTGTGGATTACATTGGACTTCAATCTGTAAAACAATAAATAAGTGCATTGATACAGTAGAATCAAACATCATATCGGGTACAATTAGTTTAACTATGAAAATAATAGCAATTTTGAGCAGCAAACATGAAATCGATATTATTATCAAAGATATATCCAACAAACTTGATGTAAAACTTTCACAAATAAATCGAGATACATTATCATGGGAGCAGATCTTAGTACGCCATTGTTCTATTAATAAGGAAGATATCAATGGCATAATATCCCTTCTTGTAGAACAGAACATTATAGAAAAATCCAATGTTATTTATGAGAATTTCTATAACCCAGATTTTCTAGATAAATTGAATCGTTGTAATTTTAAGGAATACAATAGATATAAAGCGAAATTTTTAGATTTTTTTAAGACACTACATAAACATATGTTGAGTGTAAACATTGATGATTTGAGTGAAAAAATGAAGAGGATATCAGATTTGATTACAGATTATATAATTAAATTTACACAAATGCAAGTTGATTCTAATTGAAAATTCTTTTAAATATTATAATAAAGATTAAAAAAAACGATAATTAATAAAAAAAAATATTAATATCTACTAATATAAATTAAAAAAACATGTTCAACGTTCATTTAACTGAACGTTTTACTTCGTTCGCCATAATGTTTGATGAAAATGTGTTTGTTGATAGATATTAATATTTTTTTTAATGAATGAATTAGAATTAGATCATTTTCTGATAGTTATAGAAAATCTTTGTAAAATTATTTGTTAGTTTTAGCAGAACGATAAAATCAGCAGCGTAAGAAGAGATAGACAAGCAAATGTTGGAAATTTTAGGAAGGTAAGCATCGAAGTGGTGAAAACATGAAATAGTGAAAAAGCTATGTGCTGAACAACTAAGAATTATGATCATATAATAATATTTTATGATCTCTTAATCAAAAGAATAAACTGTCCAGTCTACTTTACATTGATATTTACTCACACAAATATATTCAAGTCGAATCGACGTATGTCCTAATCATAATAGTTTTTTTGGATAAACTTCTACTACCGTAATCATTATTTTGTTCAGAACTTCTGAAACTCTTCACTAACTTCACATAAACCGGCTCAATCATAGATGAGATCTTTCAACCATATCTATATTAACCAAATGTCTTAAGTTCCCGATTGCGATAACATAAGAATATAAGGTTTAGGTATCTATTATCCAGTTGTTTACATTGTTCTAACTCACTATTTTTCTCTTATTAAGTGTATACAATTGCCGATTTAGTTTTGTCACTATTTGGTTCACATTTTCAAGTTGCAAACAATTTATTGTCATTATTTCGATGAGATTTAACTTTACCAAATGACCATGATGTATTTCTAAATAACACTACATTTGACAAGAAACTGAAAATAGTAGACAGTCGAATTATTACCTAACAGGAGATATGACAGAAGATCATAGTGAATTTCTTGTCATTTGTATTTTTTGCTAATGAGTCCATGTCAAAAAAGAAAATACTATAAATCAAGTAGTTTCATGAAATGATAAATTGTTATAAATTATCTGAAATGTAGTATACATTTCATATTAGAGTCTAAAGAAAAAAAATTCATCTGTTAATAATCGAATTTTGAAGTACAAATCTGCAGAATCTAATCACATACCATGAGTATTTACATTATTGAAAAAAAAAGTTAATGATTTTGAAAAATGTCATGCTAAATAATCTAATCTTCTATATTCATATCCAAAGATGTGAAAAAAATTTCATATAAAATATGTTAGTGTCTTGACGAATTGGTTCACCAAGAACTTTTCAGTTTTCTATTTGTATGCTGATATTTCAAATCACTGAGCTACTATTTGAACCTCTTCATATACACTAAACAAGTTTCTGAACAAATTATTTGTAATACTTTCGGATTTTCGTTGACTTCAACAAAAGATAAATTCCTGTGGCATGATGCTTTACATCTAGTAGTTTTTTTTCATATATTGTAGCAAATTTATGAAAAATCAGGATCGTATACCTACCAAATATTTCAATAACGATGTAATTCATGTATTACGTCGATATACGATTCTGATTTTTATGGATCCGTTGTAATATAAGATGTTGATCAAAGTCTATTACAGACTTCTTTGTTTTGATGAATTATCTATATACATTTACCGTGTACATTTTCCTTTACTTATTTTTATATTACTTATTTCATTTAACTCTTACTTACTTTCGAAGTTCTATGATTATTTTTTTTCCTAAATATATATATTACTGATGTATTTGCATCTGTTGTTTCTTTTTTCTTTCTTTATTGTTTGAAATGTAAATCCATACCGAAGAAAATGTGTTCGGTTTTTTTTGTGTCGTCTATTTAAACAAAAGTTTTTTGTAATCAATATCTCTCAAACATATCAATATCAAATTGGCTAGATATGGCAAAGTCGAGTTTTTTGGAGAAGGATTATCAATTATTAACTAACAAGTCCTAAAAACAATCAGGAAAGAAAATATTTTTGCAACGCATGGATGAACCCAGAGAAATATTAACGAAACAATTGAATTTGCTATGTTCCAGTCGATGTTGTCTGTTCAGTTTAATTTCATCAAAACTTTCTAATCTTCAGATTTACAAAGATATGGATATATATATGTTCATTGCAAACTTCATAAAGATTTAATGGAAAGAAGAACATACTCGATTAATCTTATATGGATAAAGTGGCGGTAAAAGTCATAGTGATAGTAAAGTGAAAATGAGCATAATTCAATTGTCGCCATAAATCATCAAAATGTTTATGGATCTCCCTTAAATATGATGGAAAAGTAACCAACATCGAATAGAAAAATGAAGTAACAGAATGCTTCAAAGAGGGAAATCGTCAACCTTTAAACTCAAGAAATTCTACGCAATATTTACCATTTTGTTACATACTTTATATATCCTGTCTGTATGACATAAGAAATTTTGTTAATCAATCCATGCTAGTTGTTTCATTCTGTTGCAAATTTAATCATTCTTTATTTGAAAAAATGATTCTCCAACATGGCTATTGAATCATATTGAAACTCGATGTTCAAGTTTTACTTCATTTAAAAAAAACAACACAAAATACATATTGAATGAATAAATTTATCTTTGTATATTATCCAATGTCTAAAATTTAGATACACATCACTTATGATTTTTCATATGATTGGTCTTTGTCAGAATTCCTCAAGAGATGGAAGAGAGTGTGGGAGTAGATGAGTGTGCGTGAGATGTATGAGTATACTTTGGTAAGACCTTTCATATGAGATAATTAAATCGAAAATCAAAATGTGGTCGGCAGTGAACTTTTGACAGCGTTAGATGAAAATAGATCAATCTATTAAAATCAACTTTTGCTGTTCAGGAAACGATTTATGTCAATTTAAAATTAAGATTTGGATGTGGGTGTGAGGGTGTGGGTGTGGGTGTGGGTGTGTGGGTGTGGGTGTGAGTGGGGGTGTGTGTGGGTGTGGAGTGTGGGGTGTGGAGTGTGGGTGTGGGTGGGTGTTGGTGTGGGTGTGGGTGTGAAGTGTGGGGTGTGGAGTGTGGGTGTGGGTGGGTGTTGGTGTGGGTGTGGGTGTGGGTGTGAGTGTGGATGTGGGTGTGGGTGTGGGGTATAGGTGCGGGAGCGGGTGCTAATGAAGAGAAGATTAACTATCACCCACACCCACACCCACACCCATACCCACACCCACACCCACGCCCACGCCCACACCCACACTCCACACCCACCCCCCCACCCACACCCACACCCACACCCACAGCCACAGCCACAGCCACACCCACACAGCCACACC
>CAJNSZ010000340.1:64259-91162 GCA_905329745.1 Rotaria sp. Silwood2 | reverse complement strand
GGGCTGGCGCACCGTCTATCACAGGCTCGCCCCCCCCACCCCGGGGGGGGGGGGGGGGGGGGATGCGTGTATATAATATTCTTTTTGGTTGCTATGGTCTGTAAGAGAAGGAGGGGGGGTCGCAAAAACTCGAACTTAAAACTTACACTCACTATTTTCTTCGAAAATATATGTGAGTTCCACAAAAAGAACTTAATGACTAAAAGGGGATCCTTAAAATTCGTCCGTTAGTAAATCGTTTTCATCATACATTCGAAGAACTATATAAAAAAATACCTTCCTTTTTTCAAGTGCCATGTTTTTCCATTAAAACAGGATCGTTTAAATAGAAGCAAGTAACACGCCAATACAATGGATTCATTAGCCTTATTTTGAGGAAATTCTACTCATTCATATTTTTTTCATCCAAGTCTTGTTTGAGCATATTTCTTTTCAAACTTTATAAAAACAACCAATAGTGAAGCGTGAATAATATGTTGCACATCTTTAAACGTGACCTTACATTCAAAAAAGAAATAGCATGATTGATGAAGGGAAAAAGTATGAAAGGAAATGGCTTTTCTTTCTGGAGGAATCTGTAATGACTTCGTTCATCGATAGAACTTTTCTCTAGCAAAAGACGCCTTTTGCCTCTCTAACTTTGTTCACTTAGGTTACAAAATTCACTATGAAACCTAAGCGTCACGATTGCGACTGAAAATTAAGCCGTATTATAGGTTTTTGATCAAATACTTTTCTTGTAAATGCTCTCAAAATAAAAAAAGAACAACCAAAATCTTATTCTTATTGTTGTTTGTAAGGAGACTGACAGGCAACAATATCTCACAGCTTGAGCGATCGACCAGAAATCGATAAACCATAGTAACTACAAGTCTAGTAAGTAGAAAATTTTCATTCATAGAAATTGATTGTTCGTCATTTTCTTAATTTTTTCATTTCTTTTCTACTTTGTAGCATCATTTCAGTATTTTTACATGCTTGTAAATCTTCTCAATGCAATTCAGCATCTTACGAATTCTATCATTTGATTGTTTTGTGAAAACAATTTCATGTGTCTTCTTTGTTTCAAAAGTAACATACCTGTAGTATTGATCACTGTCACTGTAGATGTTGTAGCGTGTCTGGTCAAAATGATAGACACGGTAATTGTAATAGCTACAACACATGCCACAAAAAGGATCGCAAGGATTAAGACGAAATGTCTAAACGTTAAAAAAATTCAGTAATTTAAGATAATAAATTATTCAACGATAAGAACCTTTTATTAACGTTTTGCCTATGTGTCGAGATTTGTGGTACGTCCTTAGACATATTTTAATGCTTCTGCTCTTTTCAAAAGTGAACTATATTCACTTCAGATTGCAATATTTAAGCGAGAGAATACTTAAACTTATGGCCTACACAAACTCTTTTTTTATATATTTGCACAAGTTTGTGCATCAATATGTTTCCTAACTTTCTGAAAATCTTATTCACAGATGAACGTTCAAATGCCCAGGTGGGTATTATGCACACATTAAATCATGCATGCGTTGAGACGATGTTGATTGATCAATTGTAGTAAACATGTCATCTATCACTTCCTGACACTATAAATCATGCACAGTGAAAAATATTTTTTTAAATATAAATCTCAATATTTTTTCTCAGTTTGTTACTCTTTAAGCAATAAAACTCATAATCATAAATTTATATTCGACACACGAACTAACTTTTCACACACTTTCTTGTACATTTTATAAAATTACACGCTGATAAGTTCGAATATTGAAGCGGATCAATGAGAAAAAATTCATCTGACTAAGATGATAAACAATTACATAGATATCACTATATTGATTCAAGAAAATAGAAACATTCTCTATAGATTATGAAAAAACAACAATGATGGTAAACATTTCTATTGAACCATTTATAGATATGAATCAATGAATATCGACTACATAGAATGAAAACGTGAGTAAATATTTCTATATACTTAATAAAACAATATCATAATAATAATACTGAAGTTTTAGCGTCTTGAGAATATTTTTCCCTATGAAACAAGAACAGATATGTGAATATTAGAAACGATTTTCGTATTTGAGTTAAAATAATAAATTAACATAGATTTTTTCTTGTTGAAAATTTAGTTCGAAGTAGGTGAAGGTTCTCTTCAATTGTCATTCGAACTTATAACATCAGTAATGTCCCATGGAAAATAGAAGACAATTATATTTATCTTTAATACCTTCTCAATATATGAAAGCTTTATTATCAGTTTTATATGTTGGTTATTGATTGCATTATTTATTTTGTTTTTGTTTCTTATGAAAAAGACTGCCATGATGCAAACCAACGTTGATGTTATTATTGAGTTATTTTATCAATGGAATTAATGAGAAATGTTGAACAAAATCCATATATTGATGAAATACATCTTGTTGACTACGTCTTTTATCCAATATTGAGAAAGACACTTCAATAAAATTCAGTGTTTTTCTATTTTTCTATTTACGAACGAAACAAAATCATTTCAATGAAAAAATTAATTTTTTATTTTCACAAATTAATTGTCAAAGTTAAATAAAACAGATAGTCTTTTATTAAAACGCCTAATTTATCAAAGAACAATTCAATTTGAAATAGATGACATGGAATATTTCCGATTAAAATTCAATAAAGTCAATAGATATTCTTTTATCATTGATATAGGTAACTTCATTTTGCATATTGAGAATTTTTAATCAGTAGAATAATAGACAACATAGATATTTTTACTAAAGAAAAATCTTTTTACTATGAATTTCACGCAAACCTCAATCTACATATATGGTGATTCAATCTCAGAGAACAATTTAAGAGTGAGATTGTCGTGGAAACCATGAGAATGTATCCTATGCGATGAACCGAGGGTGGGTGTGAGTGTAAGTCAGGGTGACCAGATCAAAAATTTAAAAATCAGAATTTTGTTTTTCAAAATCAGAAATTAATCAGAAGGAATAGTTTTTCGAAAACTAATGGATATTATGTCAAATTACTGGCATCCAAAGTTCCACTAAGTTTCTGTTCATTAATTTATTTTCTTTTTTTTTAACACTAATATCTGATGTGCTTTATGATGGTTCACATGTTAAAAAGTCAAGAAAAAATGAAGTGGTAGTTTGGAACGAAAAATAACGGTATAGAAAGATAAATAAAGTAGATAGAACATAAAAGTTTATATATGCTGTTCCAACGACTGATATAAAAGAAATGACATGGAAGTGTAACATAATACAAAATAAAAAAATAAAAAAGACAACTAGCACATCAATTTTACAATCGTAGGGAATATAAGATAGTATATCACTCATAGATATAAGGTGTGGGTTTGTGAGTTTGACTGTCCTGCCTTCCTGTAATCTACACGGCCTGTCCACAGGTAACGCACTCACCCATTTTTGACCTTCCGGTTGTCATAACTCACTAAACTCTGCTTGCAAAGAGCTGAAATTTATACTGTAGCCAGATATATGAAAATTCTCGTTGCACTAAACATTTGTATTTCGTTAAGTGACATGGTAATGATTCTGAAAGGATAGAAAGGTGCGGTAACGCACTCATTCAAAAGTACCCTTCCATGACAGTGACTCAGAAAAATGTATATTTTCAGAAATTTTCTCGCTTCGAAAGAAAATATTTTTATTTATGTATAAAGCTGAGACAACAGACTTTATAATAATGAAATTTATTTTTTGGAAGTTTGTGCCTACAAACATTAATCAGGAAAACATCACGGTAACGCACTCATCGATTTTTTTTTGGCTACATATTAAAGCACATGTTTTTTATAGGTTTAATAGCAATAGAAGGTGATCTATCGATGTCAAACAGTAAATCAGTCTTCGATAATACTACTATGATTTTCACTTTTTCAAATGATACAGTAGTGATTGAAATATGATTGTGGGAATAAGGCCCCGTTTTTACCGTTTTTTTCACTAAAAATGCTTGATTTTGGCTGGCGACTGTCATTTATTCTCATTTTTTCTCAAAACAGATGACATCCATTGATAGGGCATATACGAAAACCTATTAAAAATTTTTCAATGAATGAGCTCGGTTGTCATTATTTTCAAGAATGTCTCTGTTCAACTTTGGCCAAGCTGGGCCCATTTTAGCTGGACAAGCCGTACATCCTCACCCACGACTACTTCTGTGATGGCAGCTGAGACAATTATACAAGCAAAAATTTCATATCAATAATTTTAACATAAGTTCAGCCCAGATATATAGAGTCTACAACATCAATTGGCTAAATAATCGATCAATAATAAACTATAGCATATATTATTTTGATTTTTATTGTTGATGATGCTATAATGATCTTTATTCTTTTTGCATACGATCATGAAAACCTGGATACATTATTGAACATCCTGAAAGAACTGTATTAGCAAATAAATCTCGACGGATATCAATATAACACTTCATAACGGAGGGTGTGGGTGTGGGTGTGGGTGTGGGTGTGGGTGTGGGTGTGTGTGGGTGTGGGTGTGTGGGTGTGGGTGTGGGTGTGTGGGTGTGGGTGTGAGTGTGGGTGTGCGGGTGCAGGTGTCTGTGTAGATAAGAAGTGGAATATCTACAGTCACGCCCCACACCCACACCCACACCCACCCCCACACCCACCCCCACACCCACACCCACACCCACCCACACCCACACCCACACCCACACCCACACCCACACCCACACCCACACCCACAAAATCAATGGAATAGAGAATTGTTAATTTTTGACTTGTTAGAAAGATTTACATTAAATCAAATAGAAAAATTTGATTTTTATAAAACTTGGCTTGAAATTGAAGAATATACTGGATTTCAACAAGATCAATGTAATATATTACTTAAATTATTACATCGAATTCAGTTAAATAATATGATTTCATTTAATCAATGTAATGAACTTTTAAGAATTTTAAAGAACATTGATTTTGAAAGTATTTATAATATCCTATCGAATGGTTCAAATCCATACGAGGATATTCTCAAAAAATTTTTCAAAAATCTAATTTTTGAACATTTATCAAATAAAGAAATAAATAAGAAATATATCGATAATTTAGTATGTAAAATGATTATAAAATTTAGTTTTGATATAAGTAAAAAATTTTTAGATACAATACATATAATAGACAATTTAAGAGAATTTGAAGAGTTTTTAGATTTTGTCGAAGAAAATAAAATTAAGATATTCAATATAAATGTTCAATGTAAAAATATTTCAACATTGAAAAGATCATTTGAACTGCAAGTTTTAGATAATAAAATCGTAAATGTTGATCATAGAAAATTAACTTTGATTCTTAGTAATTTATTAGATAGTCAATGGTCTTTTAAACAATTGAATATGATTTTTAAAAATCTTATCGCTTCGAATAATGAAGAGAAACGAATCAAAGAAATAAATTTTCTTTATGTCCTAGAAATATTATCTCAATATAGTGTAATTCCAACAATAGAAAATCTAGAAAAAATATCAGAAGCTCTCAAAGAACCAGCACAGAATTGGCAACGATTGATAAATATAATTGCAGTTGAAGGTAAATTTCGCGATATAGGTCAATTAAGAAATATAACAGAATTAATAGAAGAATTTGAAAAAAATAATTCTCAAAATAAAAACTTGATAAAATTAGTAGATTTAATAAATAATATCAAGAGTAATAATTTAATTTCTAAAATTGTCAATCAAACTATGGGTTATAGAATCGATGAAAAATTGAAAAAGAGAAGACAAATCTATATTTCTGAATGGACTAAAAATGAAATTCAAGGATGGGCAAAAACAATAAAAGATAATGTCTCTTCATATAATATTACAGACGATTTTATTGTAGAAACTTTAGCCGTAATAAAACGAGCTTATCTCTTAGACAGTGGTTTTCATTTGACTGATGCTCAAATTTTAAGTTGCATAATTCTTTTAAAAGTAAATACTAACAAAGGAATGCTATTACAAGTAGGAACTGGTGAAGGTAAATCAACAATTATAGCTGTATTAGCAGTAATATATGCATTAAAAGGAAATAAAGTTGATGTTATTACTAGTTCACCTGTACTCGCAGAAAGAGATGCAAAAGAAAAGAAAAATTTCTACAACATGTTTAATCTACAATGTAGTGATAATACTGATAAATCAATTTATTGGACAGGTCCTAAATCTTGTTATAAGAGTGAAATAGTTTATGGTGAAGTAGCACAATTTCAATTTGATACTCTAAGAACAGAATATAGTCAACTTAATACATTGGGAAATAGAAAATTCGAAGTTGCTATAGTAGATGAAGTAGACAGTATGCTTATTGATGATAGTTCAAAAATTGCAAGACTTGCAACTATCATTCCAGGAATAGATCAATTACAAATAATATACCACACAATATGGTATCGACTTATTTATTTGCAAGATAGAATACTTGAAATTAATAATAAAATTTATTTATTTCATGGAAAAATTAGTTTTGAACAAGAAAAAATGATTCTAGAATATATTGATGAACAACCAGGAAATATTATTAAAATTCCTGATTTAAAAATCTACGTAGAATCTATTCTGAATATTAGTCATATTGGAATATTAATTCCAGAAAATGTTGAAGTTGAAACATTTATTAAAAAAGATATAGAAAATTATATTAGAGATTTACTTGATAGATTAACCGTTATACCAAAAAGTTTTGAAGAATTTGTTGATACACAAATGTGTAAATGGATAGATAATGCTATGATTGCATTAAATTATCAGGAGAATGTACACTACGTCGTACATCAAGGTTTAATTAAACCAGTAGACTATGCTAGTACAGGTATCGTTCAGAGTTTTTCACATTGGAGTGATGGTCTCCATCAATTTTTGCAACTAAAACATAGTCTAAGAATGACGTCTGAAACTTTTACTACGAATTTCCTATCAAATAAAGGATTTTTTATAAAATATGGTTCGAATTTATTTGGTCTTACGGGAACACTTGGTTCCGAAAAAGCTAAGCAAGTCTTAGCCGATATATATAATGTAAATCTTGGTATTATTCCCAGCATGCGTCAAAAACAGTATCTTTCATTACCTGATCTTGTATTGACTAATGAAATTGATTGGCTTAATGAAATATGTCGTTCAGCAATTAATGAATCGAGAAAAGAACGAGGAATACTTGTTATATGTGAGACAATCGAATATAGTACACAAATAGTAGAAAAACTCCAACGAGAATACAGTTCAGGTACGATAAAATTTTATACGATGAATAATATGAATCAAGAGAAATATATTGAAAAAGTATATCCGAGAGAAATTATTGTAGCTACGAATTTAGCAGCTCGAGGTAATGATATAAAAACCGATAACATTAAAAAATATGGTGGTCTTCATGTTATTATTACATTTATGCCACTAAATAAACGCGTTGAAGAACAAGCATTCGGTAGAACTGCACGACAAGGTAAACGTGGTACAGGTCAAAGAATAATAAATGCTGCCAGTTTAGCTCATTATGAAAATTTCAACATACAAAAAATCACCGAACTACGAGACAGTATTGAGACAAGCATTTTAGATGATTTTCAAAAGCGTGAACTTAAAATAATTACTTTAAAAGATGAACTTTTTACCAAGTTTTGTTTGTTGTTAAATGAAATAAGACAAAAAATTAGAGATAAAAGTAGTTTATATGTAAAAGTAAAAAGTCAAGCGAAGAAAATAGTGACAAAAATTTCACCGTCCATTCTTGAGTCTAATATACTTCTCAGTATTGAAGAACAATGGGCTATGTTTTTACGTGAAATAGATAATCAAATATCTCCAATTGATAATGAAATATTTTATGAACGATTCGAAAAATTTAGTAAAAACATCCGAAAAAATTATGAAAATGATTGTATTATTAAAAATCCTTATTGTCAAATTGCCATTGCTAATGACTTAGTCATTAATGATTCTTCCTTACGTAGAAATTATGATGATGCGATGAAATATTTTGATCGAGCTATAGAACTTGATTCAAAACATACTGCAGCTGCGTTTGCTGGAAAAGGTTGGTTAATATTGGAAGGTAAAGAAATTTTTTTTGGTTCCAATAAACAATCTATAGGTTATAAAGAGGCAGCTATTCGATTATTTAACAAAGCATTTGAAATTCTTAGTGAAGAAATATCAGCATTGACAGTTATACAATCATTTCTAAAACATCGTTGTCAGAATATGAATACGGATCTTAGTAAACAATTAATGCAAAAGAATCATATTCTTAGTTCTTATTGTAATTGTTTAGAAAATGCTGTAAATATTATTAAGAAATCGCAAAGATTAATTCAAATAACTGAATTAATAGATTACTCAAAGTTAAGAGAAAATGAAATTAATAGTAATTTTTTTACGAAAAAAGACTCAGTAAATTGCCAAAGCGAAATCTCTCAAAAGATAATTTCATATGATGCAATTGAAAAAGGATGTGGAAAATGGTGCGATGTGCGGTTAATATCTCATAATAATCTAAATCGTTATAAGACATCAATTAACAATGGTAAAGAAATAATAGTTATGAAAGGAATCAATAATGCACTTACAATTGTTTATAAAGACAAAATTCAATATCGATTAAGAGAATGGATAGTGAAAGATTCTACATTGGCTGATGTACTTGCAGCTTTATCGTATGATGAAACAATTCTTGATCGAGATATTCATATGAAAATTTATACTTTAATTTATGAGAAACTTACATCGAAAAATGGCCATATTCGAGAAGAATTTCCATTATTTCTTCAAGAGTCAACAGATCATAATCAATACGAAGTAAAATTTAATGATTTAACTGTTAGACAAGATAGTAAAATCAAAGATCAAGCAATAGAAATTATTGATAAGATATTACCTCAAGATGAAGGTAGTTTGTTTGATATCAATGGTGAATTTTCATTTTTCAATAAAGTTCCAAGTTTTTTAAAGAGAAAGTGGAATTTTAGAACATGATTATGAACATATAAATATAACTATGCAACAGGTTAAGGCAGAGAAATTAAGAGAATTTCTAAATCCTAATATTGAAGTTAAAGACTTGACGAAAGAAGAAGCTCTAACACAATTGAAAAAGAAAATATTTTTTTTCAATCGGTATCTATTACCACAAGCTGGTCTGTCGATTCATACCGAATTAATTTAGAAATTATTTCCGAGAATAACAATAAACTCGAGAACATGAATGATCTAAAGGCCACTGAAGTAATTAAACGAATAGAAGAACGAATAGATCAAAATGAACGTTTCAATATGAGTTTTATTTCCGCTAATGAAACAGCAAAAATCTTAGAAAAAGTACTATGTCGTTCAAATATAACAGTCGAATTCATTGATTTAAGAGTAGAAAATGTTAGAGAAAAGTTAAGAACGATAGTATCTAAATCTCTTACTCTTGAACTCACCGACACAAAAGAAACATTATTAGAAGTTATTCGTTCCTTAACAACGGAGCAGATACAGTTGTATAATCGTGTAAAAGAACAAAGTATTGTTGAAGTAGTAAATAAAATGACAGCTGAGAAAAAAATTTTAGAAATTTCATATACATTTGCGACTATAAAACTAATCGATGTAAATAAAAGTATTGTAGAAAATGTACTTAATATTTGTTCTAATGCGAATTTTAATATAACTTTTATTAATATAAAAAATAGTTGTCTTTTGATTGGATTAAAAGATGAACTTATAAATGTGAAAATCGATATGTTAAGAAAAAACGCGGCCAAAACTATTATTGAACACATAAGAAAGCATAAATTAGAATTTAGTTTAGTATTTTCACAACTGACATCTAATCAAGTGAAACAAATAATAGATTTAGCTCCAATAGAACAAGAGAACATATAAGTTCAGCGATTTAAAACTTTGAGTGAATTATTCATGAGTCAACTACGACCTAATGCAGAATTAGCTGAATTTTCTGGACGAGGTATCGAATATTTGATTGAAATTAATGAAAAAGAATTTATTCCATGGACAAGTATAGCTATCATATGTGCTTTAGCCAGTGTTCAAATGGCAGTAGGTGGACTATTAATAGCTAGTGGATTTGGAGCTAATTTAGGAATGAGTCTTGTCACTGAAGGAGGATCAGATTTGTTCATTGCTTACAGAGTATATAGTACGAGACAATTTTCTTGGTCCGATTTTGCGAAACAAAAAGCAGTAAGTCTAATTATTTCAATAGCTTCAATGGGACTCTCATCACTCAAAGATGCAGCTAAAGGAGCTCAGAATTTAGTCGTAGGTGTAGGAGAAGAAATACTTGAACAAGCTAGTACAAGAGTAATAACAAATGGTAGGTCCGTATACCAAACATTGAATGTAGCCAGAAAAAATTTAAATAGTCTAGCTGTTAAGCATATTGCAGTAACAATTCAAAAAAATATTATAAGAGAAGGTTTAAGTAAATCAATAGATGTTAGTTCGCATTTTTTATTGAATCAATGGAAGTCGAAAGTTTTGGAATCCATAAAAAGGGAAGTTTACACGAAATTTTGTGGATCTAATTTAAAAACGATAGTGAATAAAATGTATGTGCTTGATTTATTTACTAAAAACACATATTTTAAAGAAAAACTTCATAAAATACTATGTGAAATAATTAATCCTGAAGATAATATATGGAGTAATGAATTTGACGTCTTGGCTGGTGTATTATGCAAACGTATTTTATCTAGTATGTCGATAACACGTAGTTTCGCAAATATTGGTAACATAATACTTTGTAATCTGAGACAATTTCGTGAAATTATTTTTATTGTCGATAGGGTTCATAATTAACTTTTAAAAAACCTTTCGAATATCGATCAAGAAACATTAACCATGCGTCATATCTTACAGCGTTATTGTGAAGTCAGTAGAAATAATGTCAAAAATATCATAATTATTCTACAAGAGCAAAATATATTAAATCAAAGTGAAGAGTTTAACGAGCAAAATTTTTCAGAAGAAATTATTCGTACTCATTTGAATCAATTCAATGAATCTAAAGAGAAAATTGTAAATGTTTTGAAATTCTTGTATTCGAATATTTCAAATGTAGATAATTTAAATGAAATAATGAAATTAGTATCAGATATGATTACTGAACAAATATTCAGAATTACAGAATCACAACTTATCTTGCCTTTAAGTGGTTATGCTATAGGAAACTTAACAAATATTTTTTCAGAAACAGTCGAACATTATTTAGTTGTAGACGAAAAACAAAATTCATCTAGTCAAAACCGAGAAGAAAACAGTAGAACATATAATACAATAAGAGAAAAAATTGAACAAAATGCTAAAGATTATACTATCGCATATAGCCAATGTGAAATAATTCATTATACTAAGCAACGAGATGAAATAAATAGTCAAAAATTCGATGAGAAAATAAGTGATTAGATTACAGGTGTCAAAATAAATTTACCAGCAAACATATCGGACATACTCACATTAGCCGAAAAGCATGCCTTACAGTTAAAATTAGTTGATGATCCTAATTATGAACCAACACACGAAGATAAAACTAAATGTACAAGCATAGTACTATACAATAAAAGAGATCGAGATAGTCAGGGAAATGTTAAAGTAGGACATTTTGAATTAATTTTAAACGATAGGAGTGAATATAATACTTCCAATACAAATAATGATTCTGCTTATACGGTTATTCGACAAATATTAGAAAGAAAAGGAATATGCAAAACTATTGAAGCACTTCGTAACGACAGAGCTAAAATAATAGAGGATAATCCTCATCAGTTTTCCATAGCAGGGTGTGGGTGTGGGTGTCAATAAACAGAACATACTCACGCACATGCACACCCCCACCTACACCCTCTCCAAATAAGAGCCGTAGGAAATTGTGTTGATTCACCAATATTTTTCATTGTTTCTGCAATGACAGGAAGAGCCTTCATCTTTCCTGTCGTTCCAGAACTTGTAGAAAAATAGATGAGCTTTTCCGACGAAAGTAAATTCTTCTCTCCACTGAAAGCCATTCGATCGATATAATCGCGATAATCATCCTATGTTGTCAATGGAGCTTTCTCTCGAAACTCATCGATTAATACATATCCTTTGTCTTCAGAAGCAGTATCATATGTCGACAAGATTGTACACGAATGATTCTTTTGAAGAATTTTTTCCAATAATTCATTGTTTGTTGTTTGCAGATTGCATAGTGAACCTTGATAATACGATACGAATGCATCAATGTTCGATTCTTGAGAATTTGAATGCATCTATTTTTCAAGTTGAATTTGATTATGAAGAGAATTGACAGCAATGGAAACGATACTAAGATAAATATTAACTCTTTTTTATACGGACCTTGTAATTTTAAGGTGGTAGGAGACAGAGAAATGATAAAAAGACGATAAAGAACAAAAAAGATAGTTCATCATCCCGATAAAGTCCATGTGAGTGTTAGTACGTGGTAAATAAAAGATGCTACAATGATCTCCTACTTTTTGTTTTTTATTCTGTCGAACGTCATTCCAGTAAAGGAACTGCTTTCAAGTATACGACTAATTTGCACTGTTGAGACAATATAAATGTAGAATACTGAATGCTTGAAGAGTAGTTCATCCTGAGTTTTTGATACATTGAGTTCTCAAAAGTAATTGATTCTAACAACTAGAATACAAAGCCACCTGATAAGATCTTTCGTCAGATCAAAATTCGTATCGTGGTGGCTCAAAACAAACATGAAACTCTGATTTTCATGATATAGGTATATTTATAAAGTCACTCTTTTCGGAAAAAATGAGTTACGACATGCAACATTTTTCTCGCAATTCAATTTATGGGTGTTCATTGCAAGAAATGAATCAACTCGAGAGGTATTTTTCTCATTGAATAGGTCGATCTGACATAGTTACATTACATATTCTACTCGATATCTAATATCAATTATCGTGTTTCACATTTTTATCCCGTAAGGATTGCGCTAAAAGCTTTTTCATTTTGTATACTTTATATCACGATGGTTTGAATAAAAAAAGAGATATCTATTCGAAACGATAAATAAAATCATAAGAATAAATGTTGCCTAATGACACAATAACAAGCTGAAATAGGAATTCACTTTTACACAAGATGTCAAGTGGTCCTAACACATCAATAATCGCTTGGATCTGTAGAAATGAAAGATTAGTCGAATGTAATAGTGACGCCAACATTCTTTGGATGGAGCGTAAATTCCCGTTTGTGTCCACCTGCATTGACTTCTTGACCACCATCACCGAAAGTTACATGTTGCATAAGTCTAGTTGTGATTGCTTTCAATTCTAATCGAGCTAAATCTTGTCCAACACATTGTCGATGACCACCACCGAATGGAATTAATGCATACGGATGATGATCTTTATCTACACCTTGAAATCGTTCTGGATAGAATAGATCCGGATCGATTTTCCAATAGCGTTTATCTCGAGTTAAATTATAAATATTAATCATAACTTCATCACCTTTATATAATTGGGTTCCACTTCCTGGTAGTCGATCATCGATAGTTAGATTGCGAACTGTGTAACTTCCAGGTGGAGCAAAACGCAATGTCTCATCAATAACACAATTTAAATACTCAAGAGAGTCGAGCTGTTCAATAGACAGACGTTGAGATTTATTGTCACCTAGCTCAGCTTTGATTTTTGCTTGAACACGAGGATTTTTACTTACAAGATGAACGAACCATGTGAGTGCAGTCGATGTTGTTTCGTAACCAGCCACAAGAAACATGAGCATTTCCTGGAGTACTTCATTACGAGATAGTCCTCAAAAAAAGAACAGTATTTCCATAAAGACATTTCTATCGAAAATAACTGATTTACCTTTCTGTTTATCGTCTGATTTAGCCGCTTCGCTCTTCTCATCTTGCTGCAAAGAATTAACAAGTGATGCAATCAGACTAGTTCTCTTTCGTTCGGCAATCGATTCTGGTGTCTTGCTTTGCTCTTGTTCGATCATTCTATTAAAATCCTCGCGGATAATATTCATCGCTTGCTGATATTGACGACTGAATTTCAGATAGATTTTAGCCACAGTTGGTGGCATGTAGAGAGTCCACAGAACACTATCCATAAAATCGAATAAAGCTTTTCTCAGCTTATTGGTTTTTACACTATCAGCATCATCATTTAACGCTCCTAGATCATTGTCAAAAGCAATCAAGCCGAATATTGCGAGTATTAGTTCTTGAAATTGGTTTCCTATGTCGAGATGAATACGAGTAGGATCATCATTCTTCAAACGCCATCGATCGAGTAATTTGTCTGTACAATCATTGATTAGGTCCAAATAGCCCAAGACCTTACTACGACGAAATAGAGGAAGGACTATACTTGCATAACGCTTGTATCTGGCTCCTAAAATATAAAGAAATAATCAGATATGAGCATCGTTTTTTCTGTACGCAATCTATATTCTCAAAAAATCGAACTATTCAACTATACTATTATCTCTATCACTGACCTATGTTGGCAATTAGTGAATCGCCTAGACAAGGTGCAATCTGTTGTGTGTGCATATTGCCTTGTTCATAGATGTGTCGATGACTAAATACATGTTGTATATCTTCAGCGTTGCATAGACCAATCACTCGCAAGGGTCCTGCAAAATATTGATAAACATCGCCAAATTCGGCTTGCATTTGCAAATTGATAGTAGCTGGAGAAACTCCGCGTAACATGCCCATCTGTACGATATTTCCAAACAAAAATTGAGGTGGTTTTCCGGGCAAAAGGCCACGTAGAGTAAAGTATTTTAGTTTGATGTAAATAGCAAATATTATTAGCAGAGTAACGACAAGAACAAAAAGCATCATCATCATCATTCATATGCACAATGTAGAAAGTAATGTGCTTTGACTTTGCTTTCCTTTTGTATCGTATCACTGCGATAAGAAGCGTAAAAAAAGAGAAAAAAAGATTTTGGCCTCACCGTCATCCCGAAATATCAAAAGCCGAGAATGATAAAAATAAGAAAAAAACTTTCACGACTATTCGACTATCATACAATATACTAGAAATAAATATTTGCATATAATACTCAGGTGAAATAAGCACCACCGTAGATGACTATGCACAATGTAATAGGGCCATGGACGGTCGTGTTTTGGTGATTTTTGGTAGCCGTATTACAACTATGTATCACCTATCTTGAGGGTGTGGGTGGGTGTGGGGTGTAGGTGCGCGTGTGGGTGTGGATGTGGGTGTGGATGGGTGCGGGTATGAGTGTGTAGTGTGGATGTGGGTGGGTGTGGGTGTCAATGAAGAGAAGATCAACATCTACACCCACACCCACAGCCCACTCTAAAATTTTATTCTAAAACAAATTCTGCATCCAATCCCCATGCGTTTCATATTTTTTATTATGAATTATTCATGAACATTTTACAATAATGATGAAAAATAAAATTTGCACCATTATCAAAAAGTCTATTTGCATGATCGAATCAAATTAGACTAAAATCTTCTCGATTTACTCTTTCGAATCATTACATCGATAAATCATCTTAATTTCACGATATAATCGATTTTCCAGAAAATCTCTATTTTCTTAGCATCACCACATATCTACTGCAATAGATAAAAAAAATGTCTTGTTCTCCTTCATCAAAAAAAAATGAAAGGGCATTGGCGATATACTGTTTTAAAAGGCAAGGTTTTATCACATGAAATGTCTTGTCAGTGACAAAAAGACATTATCATATAATGACAAAGCAAACGATGCATCTTCTTCGTTCTTCTTTTCTTCAAGACTGTTTTACTTTGACAAGCGTTTGATTGTACCGTGATGCCTAACTTCGAGATCACTCAGTACGAAAACCAATGATACCGTCCCAGGACATCAAATATCCAATAACTCATTGTTGGAAAAGTCACTTAATAAATGTGGTATTTAAATTTGGTGAAATGTAACCTTTCATATTATGATAACCCATTTCCGATGTGACATGAATAGGAAAGTATGGAAAAGTATTAATGGTATGTGCTCTCAGCTGGATAACTCATCGAATTAATATCAAAAATGCACTTTGAGAAGCACCACATGTTTAGGCTGTGGCTGTGGGGCGTGGTATGGGTGTGGGTGTGTGGGCATGAGTGTGGGTAAAAATAAAACAAACACCAACACCCTAACCCGCAAGCACACCCATACAATGCAAAGTCCATCAAATGATACATTAACATGATGAAAATCTTTAATTAATCTAGACCACCAATCTTGTGCTCGTTTAGTAAAGAAGTCTATATTGAAAAATCAACTTTTCTTTTTAAAAAAAACTTTTATAGAGAAAAAAAAAGAAACTATTAACCTGGAAAAAAGACATCACCTGGCCAACATGAACCTTTGATTGGTGTTTGTCCATCATCTGATTTAACAAAAACATCTTCTCTCATACCTTCAATAGTTGGTGTATAATGAGTTTGATCATCAATTGTACCCGGATCCAAAATAATAATTGTTCGTACACCTTCCCTATTTAATTGAGCAAAATATTCTTTTAAACCTTTATAATTAATTGGATCAATTGTAAAATCTTTTGCAGCTTCCATATAATCAATATCAGCATATTGAACATCAAGTGGAATACCAGCATCTCGATTTCGTTTAACAATATTTTGCATATGAGCTAAATTAGAATATCCCCAATGTGAAAGTTGAAAACCAAATGAGCAATAGAATGGTAATATTGAACGACCAACAAGCCATGTATATTGTTGAACAACTTGTTCTGGTGTTGGATCAAGAAAAGCAAAAAAATCTAAAATACCACCAATGGTTCGAATACTTACTGAAGGTGTTCTATCAACTGAATAATCCATAGCATTTGAATTAAGTAAAAGAATACCATGCATACGACCAGATGGAGCTTCATTTGAATTCATTAGCTGTTCCATAACAAGATAAAATGATTGAGTACCATAATGATTTGAATTTGTATCCCAATTTGTTCCTAAAAAACAAAATTTTTTTTTTTTCACCATTCTTACCAAGCCAAGAAATCAAGAATTTCAAATCTTTCTATAGGTTCTTTTTATCACAGACAGATAGTGTCAGTGCTAGACTGAATAAAAAACTCAAATCTACACACATATAACATGAGTCGTTTGCTTTTCTCTGCATGACAAACCTTGATCACGAGCAAATATTCCCCATGATCTTCTCTCTTGAACATTATGTTTAAGTGTATCATGATTATTTTCACCAAAACCATAAACATGTGGTGATTGAAGTCGAGTAACTATTTGAAGAAATTGATTATTCAAAATAAGACCGCCGAGTGATGTATCAAATGAAACTGCTTTATCAATTTGACGTTTTATTGCAAATGGAAGAATATTATCACGTGAACTATCCGACGAATAGCCAAATTCATATTGTGGAGAAGATACTTGATCGGAGGCAGATGACAATGGTATCGGTACCTAAATCAATTAAAAACTTTCTAATAAAGTTTATCTAAACAATAATACGAACGTCTAACTGTAGAATTCATATTTATTTTTTATTTTTCAGCTTCGAATGAGCAAAAAATACCAGTTAAATATTGTTATACACATGTAGTATTTTATTCTCTTTCAACATAAATATTTAATAATCTTTTACTTAATTAAAGTCGTTTACTTATGAGCAAATTTTGGAAAAATCCTAATACTTACTTTATTTTGCTTGAAATAATACGTTAGAAAAGTAATTTTTCGTATAATTTGTAGACTAAATTTTCGCCTGCAAACTGAAGTATGAAACAGTTTTTTATTCTTTATAAGATTTAATTCTTTTCCTTAAAAACAAACTTCAATAAGAGTAGAAATCTTTATCAACATCATCTTTAGAGTTGTATAAACAATTGTTCACACTGGAGCAATCTTGAATAACAGAAAAGCGTTCAATCTATGTACAGTGAATAAATATAGATTTCTGAATCTAAATAATTATTTTAATTATTACTTGGGGTGTGGGTGTGGGTGTAGGTGTGGTTGTGGATGTGGTTGTGCGATTTTTCGACACACCCACACCCCAAAACAACTCTACTTACTGACATTGATGAAGACGAATGAACGTCTTTTGTGTTTGTGATCTATCAATGCTATTTTAATAATACTTTTGCCGCATGCTTATATTTTCTATTGCTTTTAAAATCAAAATAATACGTTTTGAGTTCTCTCTTCTCTTTTTTCTGTTATTTTTTGTTTCCATATGATCTTGTGAGACGTATATCTTATCTTTAACAATTTTCCCTCACTCAAAGGCATCGTTTTGTTCTATGAGCTCTTTTACACTTCCACCCACAGATTGATGAATATCCTGAAGGTTTTTATTGTTGCTATTACTGTCGACATATGTTGCGAACTCTTTTTCGGTCGTCAACTGAGATTTTTGAGTGACGTGAGCCTTTTCGCTGTTTGTCTTAGGCATTGATGTGCAGCCCGATATTGTTTCGCGGTCGGAGTAACAAACTGACGGGTAGAGTCTATTGGATCCAAAATTTTCGAACTCGAACTCCAATGGGTTCGGGTTCGAAACCAACCCAACGAGTTTTACTGACCGGCTGAATACAGTCTTTTATCAATTTCTTTACGCATCCAAATAAGGCCCGATAACTTTTGCATTCATGCTGAGTGATCAGTCTGTCGGGTAGAGATTTTTGTTCTCTTTCTTAAACAGTGTTGTGTGATCCGAAATCTTTCGCAGTGACACTTATAGATTGATGAACTGAATCTAGATTTTTAGATTAATTTGATACGTCTCAGTACAGTTAGTAACACACGAGCATTACTCTTACACATTCATGTTTGCGCTGAGTGCTCTTTCATTCACTCTGCGATGTTGTTTTTGAACTAAGAGCTTTGCGCCGTCAGCATAGCAGATCGTTTGGCGACCTGAAAGCTTTTTCTCGTTTCTATCTTTGAAGATTGTTTGTGGATATACAGACTTCTGCACTCATTGTTACAAATCAGTGCACCACCGGACATTTTAGAACTCAAGCTAATATATTGATGCAAGTCTTGATGCTCTTAGAGACTACTTGTCGATATCACTATTGAAGTAAAATCTTCATTCAAATGTTAGTCTCTACGGTTGAAGACTGTTGTGCAGTTTTTTTGTATACATTTGGACCTAGCTGTGTGTCTAGAAGCTAACGTCTATTGTCATATAACATTGATAGGATAGGCTGATGCTTTTTACTATCATTTTTATACGTTGTAATTTAGCCGGGCCCTTTTCACGCGATTGTCTGACATTAATGGGTCACTAGAGTTTTCTTTTGCTTACTCCTTTTCATTGATGTGAGTTCAGAAGTGTTCCGCTGATACTCTCAGGGAATACTGCAATTTCTATATATTTTTGTATTCATTGTCGCAGAAAGTAATATTCTATGAGACTGTGGATATCTCTTTTATTTCTTTGTCATCGAATTCCGTGTTACGTTATGGTAATAATTCGATTTGCTTTTATCGAATAACAAAAGATCATGAATAGCATGAAGGGGACAAGCAAGAAAAGTAGTCATGCAAAATATTGACAACATCCTGAAATCGAGACGAATACATACATATTAAAGATGTATGATATAGGTTGAAAAAGTGAATCAATCAAATGGCTAACTGATATTCATAGACAAGCCAAATGATTACAGTAGCGCTGGTCACCACCTTTAATTTCATATCGACCTCAATCGTTATCAATATTAGGATATTATTAGCGCTATATATTGGACTGTCAAAACATCTAGTTTTTCACTGATAATCATCCTAATAAATGACCTACCACAGTCAAATAGTTTTTAACAAAATAGTGATGAAGACTTGAGAGACGGGTTTCTGTCGTTTTAGGTGATATTGGGTATGTGACGTGTTTTTTTCTATCATACGAGTCGTTTGTTAGTTGGAAGATTACAACATTCCACTTTTATTATTTACTTTTTTTTCTTTCATATGAATATCTTTCAGCTATGAACTTTTTTGACAATGATAACACTTATCAAAAGTATAACATTCAAATTGATAAGCACACAATGTGAATGCAACTAAAGAAAAACTTCATACTGATGCAACAACCTTTATTTTGAACGGAGTACAACATGCGATATGAATTTTTGTACAGTATGGGGGTACGTGTGGATGTGTGCCGGTGAAGAAAAAGAAGAAGAATACCCTTGCCTTTCGGCTACCTTTCAGTATAGGGCGCTGCCCAAGAACAGTTTCGAAAGTCTGATGTTTTCCTACAACTATTACTAGCTGCAGCTTCGGACAGAAGACCAGCCTGACTCAGAGTTCCTCCAGCTTTATCACTTAAGCTCCGCATACATACTGACTAACCACGTACTAGCCACAAGGGCTTTTTATGTATGTCACGCGTAGTCAGTGTGCTATCGGATGGGTGCTCCGAGACAAACAGCGGTTAGTAACTTGGCCAAGGTCACTCTACGTTTGCTGGCACCGAAGTTCGAACAAACTGTCTTGTGGATATGTGTCGAACATCTTAACCATTCAGCCATAGCAGCCCTGGGTGTGAGTTTGGGTGATCATTTCAACAGGAACAAAAGAATTAAACCCACATCCACACCACACCCTGTGTTGCTTCTTACTGATGTAAAAGGTAATGCATCCGACTCTTATCCGGAAAATTGATAGCTTTATTTTGTTCGTCAATGATGACTCGTGCTCCTTCTATAATAATTCCCCATCAACTTTTACCGAAGTGAATGGACCAAAATGAAACGATGAAATGCAGCATAAACAGAAGGAATGACTAATAAAGTTGATAGCATCATGACCATTGTATTACTGTTCTATTTCCTTCCTTGTAATGACTTCGTATTAAAAAATACAACTGTGTGAGTGTTCTATTTTGCTTTCGTTCTTACCAAATAACTGAAAATGATTCACGAAATGCTGTTCTCACTTCAAAAATGATTTGACAGTTTTTTTCTACCTCGCCATTGGGGTCGAAATGTGTAAGTACCCAGAGATGGGCCCAGGACGACCTTTTCTATCCTGATTTGTTCAGCAATCGATCCAGTTCGTTTAATGAAAGGATTGGACGAAGAATGGCTTGCCCTCCTGCCTTGCGCTCAATTCTATTAGTAAGACGTAAATAAATTTCATGTTTTTTGAAAATAGTATAGGTTACAAGGAGAGGGTTATGGAAATCATTTATCTTCATTTCGATATTTTTGAGAAAATTAACTTTTTTTAAGCGGGAGGAGCATAAGTCAACGCGCATGCTCATTTGAGGAATTAATACCCCAATGAAATGCTGTTCGACACATACAAATACCGCATGATCTTAGATGCAATGGGATTCTTCATTACCAATTTTTCTTTGCTGAAACGAAAGATGCTTCTGAAAATAAAGGTTGTAGATCCATCGCTTTATTTATTGACCGATCGATATATGCTACTGTATTTTTCACATGAGCCATCTGTTAGAATTCTAGACAACGATGCACGAATGCAACTCATCTGAGAAAGAATAATCACTGATGATGACAAATAGTAACAAAAGTCATAGAAGAGTATGAACATGATAGAGAAATTCCTACAAGATTGTTGCAATATTATTGTATAGCGAAGAGAGTGATTTAAAATGAATGATTGGAAAATAACTGGTAAAAAAATTGACTACAGTTTTTGTGCAATAAAAAAAACAAGATTATTGTTCGGATATTTTTGGTAATGCATCGAGAACATAACTAACAAGATTGATTTCATCATTTGATGGATTGTTTTCAAGAGAAACTATTGCTGCCATTGATAATATATCAGAATAATAACGTGGACGTTCATTGACATTATGGCGAAGTCTATCAAAAAAAAGCAATCGAATTCAATGAAATTAACATTTAAAAAGAAATAATACAATATTGCCAGTAAATCTCGAGTATCTTGAGAAAGTACCAAAGGTAAATCAGGTTGCCATCCATTTTTCATATGAGACATAAATGACATAATGGATTCAGAAGCCAACGGAAGACAACCTTGACTTATTTCAAGCTAATTTTAAAAAAAATTATTTTCTTATTAAATTAACTAATCAAACATACGAGACTCATTCCTAATGCCCACATATCAGATCGTGTTCCATAAGAACAAGTATTTCCAAGACGTTCAGGCTTTTTGATATAAAATAAAAATGAATGCAAAACAGAAACAAAATCATTTTGACATAAATTACAATATCTTACAGGTAAATATCTCAATGAGCCAAGATGTGTTAATGAAACAGAATCTTTCAAAGTGCCACAAATTCCAAAATCACATAATTTAAATATAGCTGGACGTGCAACTAACATATTTTGTGGTTTTATATCTCGATGTATTATATTTTTCGATTTAAGATAATCAAGCGATAGAACAATCTAAATTTCATCAAATTAAAGATCTAAATATAAACATCCTTCGAAAAAAGAAAACGAACATGTTTTGCTAATCGTCGTATCAATGTATCCAATAAAATTGGTTGTGGTTGAACACATGAATGTAGAATTGCATAAAATTTATCCATACTTGCTTCAAGAGCTTCCATACAAATAACTAATTGTCCATCAATAAAATCAATAAGAGCAGCATAAAAATGTACAATATGAGGATGAAGATCATTTCCAACAGCTCTCATTGCTTTTAAATCACTTTCAGATGAATAATTATTATTTCCATGATCTTCAAGTGTCATTCTCTAAAAATTTCTTCTTCTTATTATTATTGAAATAAAATAAAAAATTAAACTAACTTTACACGCAAAAACAACATCTGGTCGATGTGCAAGTTGAGTTAAACTAACAAAACCAAAACTTCCTTCACCTAATTTTTTTACATTTATCAATTGTTGAACATTGAATTCAATAGTTTCTCCATTATATTCAATTTTACATGAATCTTTGATATCAGCAAATCTAAACGAGTAATAGAAAGCAAAATAAAAAGATTTTTTTTTGATTTTAATTATTTGATGAATGTAATATTAAAATCATTATTCTTGGGTGGACTNTATATTACAGGTGTCAAAATAAATTTACCAGCAAACATATCGGACATACTCACATTAGCCGAAAAGCATGACTTAGAGTTAAAATTAGTTGATGATCCTAATTATGAACCAACACACGAAGATAAAACTAAATGTACAAGCATAGTACTATACAATAAAAGAGATCGAGATAGTCAGGGAAATGTTAAAGTAGGACATTTTGAATTAATTTTAAACGATAGAAGTGAATATAATACTTCCAATACAAATAATGATTCTGCTTATACGGTTATTCAACAAATATTAGAAAGAAAAGGAATATGCAAAACTATTGAAGCACTTCGTAACGACAGAGCTAAAATAATAGACGATAATCCTCATCAGTTTTCCATAGAATTAAGAGCACAAGAATGGATTGAAAATCATTATCCTCAAGAGATGAATAATTTATTAACCATAAGATCAGGCAAAAGTTCGAGGTTGTCGAACAATGAAAATCACATAGTAGGTAGCTCATTAAGATCCAATTCACTTGACTTAAGCTGAGATGCTAGTGTAGAAACGGAAATTCAGCTTTGTTCGTCTTGTACCATCCTCGTAATCACTTGTATCATGTGTTACAATCAGACACATGTGAATTTCTCATACCTTTCTTCTTACAGCTTTCGAAATTTTCAATACCGGAGCCTAAATCTCATCATATCGTTAATTCGTTTTCTTTTCTAAATATTTTTTGTCGCTTTTTACAATTACCGTTATTAATGTAATCCTCTTGTTGTCGCCTATCTTTTATGCTTCAATTCTATTTTTCTCTAATGTGTTTCATTTTTTTCTGTATCTTTTTAATCAGTTTTTTTGTTGTAATTCCATTGCAGCTGCATGTTACAAAATCTTTGAAGTTTTCCAATTGATTGGAAAATATCAAGTAGTTAATTTATAATTTTTCCAAGAAAGAAGCCACACTTACCACTTTATGTTGCAAACAAACTGAAATATTAAATGTGATCATGTAATCGACTATCATACGATCAGTGATAGAATGTTACACACGAATGGATCAATATTTGCCAAATGCTTCAAGACAAACTTTTTTGTTTGGGTCCAATATGAATTATATTGAAGTCGTCAATGATTCAATTTGTCAGCGGCTTTTCATATGTCAAACGAACGATACTAACAAAAAACAATCATATTTTATCGATTTGTAGTGACATCTTCAAGTGTGATGGATATGAATGTCGCTCAGATTCAAATTGCTACTTAGGAGAGATGAATGGTTTCATTGTTCGATAAAAACTCAATTATCATTTCGTCCAATATAATGGTTTCAGTTCCACAAGTATACAAGGAACTAGTAGAAAAAACTGTTGTAAAATCCATGAACTATTATCCCGGCATGCTTGGTAACTCTTGGAATAAAAATACATTCAATTGAATCTTCACAAAAATGATCTTTAGCGAACAAATTAATATGAATATTTATCTCCGATGATTGTAAAGAAAATTAGATTCGTTTCGACCTAATCATTGACCTAAAAGCAGTTGTTCAATAAAAAATTAAGATCGATTTTATTACTTGATTCTTATTGATTTTTTCTTAGTATCCATTGTGTTTGTAAGGAGACTGAAAGAAAAAGGAAATAAACATGAATATAAAATAATATTTTACAATACACAACAATGATTTTTTTTTATTTATAATAATATAGATACTTGCACCTTCGTCAACCATTAGAAAATAACGTTACTACCTCGAAAAACGCTTTCCTTCACTAAAAAAGTGTGTGTGTGAAAGTATGAGTGTGGGAGTTTTGATGTGGGCCAAAGTCATGTAACCATATCTACACCCCTAATCGTATCATTTATTCTTCTTCGATAAAATAGACACAGATTATGGTACTTAAATTATGAAGAAGTCAAACATTAAGCTCTATATTCTATTGTCTCAGGTAATGCTAAGAAATAATAACATCTTTGTCTGCTTTTATTCATTAGAATTTTTAAATAGTTTTGATAATAATTCTGCATAAAAAATATTCAAAGAAACATTAGTTTCTTTACCTTCCATATGTCCATGTTTTAAGATGAATATAAAAAATAAAACTATTATTTTCAAACTGTATGACAGTGATTCACATGATGGACGATTTTAATAGTCCGATATCATTGTTAAACTAATTAGATTCCATAAATGTTGTTTCGCAAGATTTTTCACATCTTTACTAAAGTTTCAGCTATTGCTGAGAAACTAAGTATCGAAGAAAATAGCAAAGCGAGCATAAGCAAAATAGTGAGATTGCCAAGGGTGTGGGTGTCGGTGGGTGTGCGTGTCGGTGGGTGTGGGTGTGCGTGTGAATCTCGTTTTCACTACACCACACCCACATCCACACCCGCACCGACATCCCATACCCATACCCATACCACACCCCACCCACACTCACCCACATCCACATCCACACCCACACGCACCCACACTCACACCCTCAAATCTCTAATACTCAATTGATGATTACAAATCATTTTTCTTCATTGATTGTGAAAAGCACCTTTCATAGTTTTGAGTTTGAGAAGATTCNATGTCGTTATACATTTTGTAAAAAATGTTATGAAACATTTCATTCTCAAGCAATGTGTCCTAAAGATTATTTAATTGAACAAATGAAATTACAAAAACAAAAAGAACTTGAACGACTTCAACGAGAAAAAGAAGTTGCATTAGCTCAATTAACTAAAAGTAAAGGACATAAAAAATCTTCGAATGAACAAAATATTGCTACGCAAAGATATCGTAAAATTATTATTAAACTATCTGAACAAAATAGCCTATTACAAGAAATATTAACTGCTGAGCGAATTAATTCACAAGGTATTCAATATTGTCCTCAATGTCATATAGCAATCGAAAAAAATGGTGGTTGTTCACATATGCATTGTACACGATGTAATTTCGACTTTACTTGGCAAACAACACAAGAACCAACAACAACAATTATTACTCCATACCTAGAAGATGAAGATTTTACAGAAGTTGAATCTATAAAAGAAGAATTCAACAAAGTAGCATATTTAGGTTAGTAACAAATGAACTGTTATTGAATAAAAAAAAGTGTGTGACATGATGAAATCTTTTAGAGTAACATATAATATTCTATTGCAACTCTCAGATATTATGGTTTTAAGTGTTCATACCACGTTTGAAAGGAATTCCCATAATACTCAACTTGTTCGTTTTACAACAGTTTACATCTATGTTTCAACTCATATCTTCACATGTTTCCGAAAGTAGTATAAGAGCAGTATCTTCATTTTCAAAAGTCGATGAGAAACTATTGTAAATCTATTTCTTGGAATAACATCAGTATCATTCTCAAGATTTGGTCCTTGTGTCAAGAAAAAACAACGTATTTGATGATAACTAGAATAATATATGTTATCTATTGTTCTCTTCTGTTTAATTTGTCAGATGAGAATTATTTATTTACATTTTTTTTTCTTTTAGTTGAAACTCCTCTACACGAAAAAGCAGAACAAAATGAAGAAATATCTTCTGATCAAGCTCACGAACAAGAACAAGAAGAAAACGACGAAGATTTGAAAATTTCAATTGATAATAAATCGGTTATCGGCTCGGCTATACTTAATCGAGTGACAAAATGTCCCAATAAATCGTGTAAGAAAATTAATGTAAAGATTACTCAAGATAATTGGATAATATGCAGTGCATGCATGAAACAATTTTGTTTTTTATGTCGATGCGGAGTGAAAACACCAGAACATTTTGGAAAAAAATGTTTGCGAACCACACCAGTTTAAATAAAACTTACATATTTAAGATGATATTGAAAGATAACATAGAAAAGAATCATATATCTTGCTAGACGGATTAATATCAAACA
>CAJNSZ010000340.1:43869-55981 GCA_905329745.1 Rotaria sp. Silwood2 | reverse complement strand
TTTTAATGATCTATCTTAAGTCGAAAAATCAATAAATGACTGATTCTAATCGTGTTACAACTAAATAAAAACAAAATGCGATATAAATTTATCTTTCTCGACAAAAAGATTTCTTTTGTTTTTTGTTTCGTACAATTTCTATCAAATTC
This sequence comes from Rotaria sp. Silwood2, assembly GCA_905329745.1. Taxonomy (NCBI): domain Eukaryota; kingdom Metazoa; phylum Rotifera; class Eurotatoria; order Philodinida; family Philodinidae; genus Rotaria; species Rotaria sp. Silwood2. The sequence continues at coordinate 55,832 of CAJNSZ010000340.1, read as the reverse complement.
ATTTTCATTTCCTAATAATAAATCAAATATTTTATTAATTTTTGTAACTCTATTAATTATTTCAAATAAAGTTTATTATGTGAGAATCTAAGAAAAAAAAATCGAGAAAAATGATAAATAAACTTTGATTATATGAGTAAGAAAGTTCTATTTAAAAAAAAAAAAGACGAAAAATTTCAAATACATTGAACATCATTATCTAGAAAACTATAATAAACACGAATGAAATAGAAATGTATAAATAAATCGAGTGAAAACGCTTTAATATCATATTCATTTGTAAAAACATATTTTTTAGGACAAATTTTTAGTTTAATGAAAAATAAAAAATAGAAAAACAAAAAGAAAATAGATCGAATTTATCTCTTTTGTTTATTTAAATCATATGTGATGAGAATTGAACAAAAATTCAATTGGAAGAATATTTTTTTAAGCGAATGCTCTTTTAGTAGAATAAGTAATTTTTTGACACTTTGAATTGAAAATTTGAATAAAAATATTCTTTTCTAGATGTTTCAGATATTTTTTGCTGTTCTTATCGTACGAGTACGACACAATTTTGTCATACATATCATGTTTCATAGATTGTTTAAGCAAACAAACTCATTTAATATTTCGATATCAAAACAAAACTAAATCAAAAGATTATACATATTTACAGTAAAATTTCGATAAAATTGACTTAACTATTAAAACGTCACTATAAATAAAGTTTTCAATAGAATTCGATCATTATGAATATGCCAGATTTTTTCGTATTTTTTATTTGTTATATAAACAAATTTAAAAGCTTTGAAGTACAATAAGTAAATATTATTTTAATATTTATGTCTAACAAAGAACGTATCGTTTTCTGATAAAAGTTTAAGATTGACAATTGCTAGTTTATTTCAATGGACTCAGGCATAGAAAAAAACAACAAATTAATATCTCTATAATGTTTATACTTAGTAAAAGTTCAAAACAGCTTATTTGACGAACACTTCTATCATCTTTATATATTAAAAATTTCAATAATTTCCATGATGATATTCAAGTAAAAGAAAATCTTATCTATAATCATGAATTATAGTCAGTCATTTAAATTTATGATTAATTAAACATAATACATATAATTCATTATATTCTTTTGTTTTTTGTGTTCCAATAAATAAACGAGATTTATATAAAACATAACTTATTAATGATATGATTAAATCATCTTTATAAAACTTCATGCGAATATATTTATCATATTAATAATATAAATTTGATAATTATTCTAATCATTTAAATACATGAGAAAAATATATACATAAATATATTAATTCATATTTTAATTGAATAGAAAAATTATTTGAATTTGTTGTTAATTAACAAGCATAGGGTGTGTGTGGATATGAGTGTGTTTGCAGGTCTTTTCTCAATTTACATTCATATCCATATCACACACCCACACCCTAATTCGTTTTGCCTATGCGCTTATCTGAAACGCATTTATTAAACGAGTCTCTATCCGATTCTGGATTTCTGTTTTGTTTTATTCAATCCTTTAGATTGTTGTTTTTGAATGCGTTTACGAGAAAGAATCATTGAAATATAAACGAAAAGATGTGAATATGAGTGTGAATTTCGTCTTTACCTAGAATCAGATCCACATTGACAACCTAAGCATTAACTATCGAACCAATATTCAAAAGATGGGTGTAGATGTGAGTGTGGAGCGTGTGGATAAAGACTACAAGTACACCAACACCATAAACACACACATCACACCCTTAAACAGAGAAACAGAAAAAATTTAGTTTTCTTTATTTCTTTTTTTATTTGACTTGTTCCGATAGTGGCAGAAGATTTTACAGAAGCAATATGATGAAAAACAGTATTTTCTTTTTATTTTCTTCTATTCGTTATTCTGAATTCCACTCGTCATTTTTCTGAGAAAAACTAACATTAAAATGAAGAAAGCTAGGTTACTTTACTTCTTTTTATTTCTAGTTATTCTGATAATTGCCGGAGGTTAAGAAAACCAACAGAATGGAAAACAAAATACGCTTTCTTTTTCTTTTTCCTTAGTTGGTTACTCTGAGAAGTGCTCATTGTTTTTCTGAGAAAACCTTAAATGTTAGTTTTGCTTGATTTTTCTCTTGTATCACTGATTTATTCTGAAAGTCACTGCACATTTAATAAGAAGAACAATCGAATAACTTCGTTTCGTGTTCTTTTTTTTTCTAATAACTATGGTTCTACATCGTCTACTTGTTCTGCGAGACATGGGGAAAATCTAGTGTAATTTCTATTTTTTTTATTCATTTATCAGGAAAAATCTTGCCCATTTCGTAGGGAGAATTTAATTAAAAAAATAACCTTTCTAATGTTTTTCTTCATTTAATGATTTTGAGAGCTGTCGATTATCATATTGAAGCAAACTCGGGGTGGATGTGGATTGAACGAAGACCAACATCGACTCACAGTCAACGACATCCGCATTGATTAAGACCTCTTTAGTCTATTATGTTATTGTTGGTTTTCTCTATTTCATTATAGTTTTCTTCCTACTCATGAACTAATTTGCTGAGTCTTAAATTCGTTTCGACATAGTAAGGTCTGGATCTGAGCAGCAAAAATGCCCGTCTATGCAATGTTTCAAAGAAGTAGATGAGGATTTTATTACAAATAATATTAATAGAAAGAAAAGAAATCGCAGATTGGTTAAAACGATGACCGTTATGGCGTCTTTTGCAACAGTATGCGGGTATATTCGCTCGAACTGTGTACGAAGAGGTAAATTGTCATTAACGATGCATTCTAGTGGCCGTAAACGGTTCGTATTTTATGTGGCTTACGACAGTAAATACATTGTTTCTCTATCGTTTACTTCTAATTGAGGGTGTGGGTGTGGGTGGGTGGGCGTGGGTGGGTGTCGGTGTGGATGGCAGTTGAAGTGAAGTGAGGACACACCAACACCCACACCCACATCCAGCCACACCTACACCCACACACCCACACCCACACCCATACACCCACACCCATACACCCACACCCACCCACACCCACACCCATACCCACACCCCACACCCACATTCACACACCCACCCATACCCACACCCCATACTGTTCTTCTTATTTTCTTTTCAAGTGCAGACTAAGTTTAATTGAATAGTGATCCTCAATATCAAATAATTATCTATTTGAATAAATCTTAAATACGATGAATAATATCAGCCTTCAAACATATTTTGAGAGGATATCAAATCTTCTTATTCTTTTATCGCAAATGAAAAAGGATAGAATCTATGATAACAGAGAGGGAAAATGAATACTCATTAATATGTACCCAAAGGCCTCATATTACATTGACGTATATATATTTGTACTTTGGATATATTCGTCTGCAGTCTGTGCTCTTCAAATCCAAAAACTAATGGTTCTGATTATCAAGATTATAATGCCTGCATTACTATTTTTGAGCATTGGTTTCCAAATTGTGAGTTATTCTGATGCTTCATTCGTTGATGATAACCACCAATATGATTATTTTGGTCAATGGAAAAGGCAGATTGCATCTGAAAATGAAGACATACATGCAGAGATAAACGCTCAAATAAAAGAAAATCGTGATGCAGTTAAACAAATCAGGCAAGATGTTAAAAGCAGTTTCGACGAAAATGATCAACCTGTCATTATTGAACTTCTTGAAGGAACTAGAATAATCGAAACGGTTAAATGTTTAAAATCAAGGTCAGCAAGAAACCAACCCACACCCGAAGACTATGAAGTATATGTTGTACAATTGTCTTCAAAAGTTCAAAGATACTATGATACACTGATGGAGAAAATCGATAAGAAACAACAGACTCTATTGAACAGGGCAATAGATGTATCTAAAAGAGAAGGACTCATGTGGTGCAAAATACGGATGATCTTAGACCTGCGCAAATAATCGAAGGCAACTTGAGTTTGTTTGACGAAACAATGAAAACATGAAAAGACTCTAATTCATGCGTATCATTCTTAACAATTCTTTCCGACGCATTCATTTTGTGCTTCTCAAATAAAATCGATAAAAATTTTTCTTGTAGAATGATGAAACATATGAGAGTATGTTGAAAGGATCATTATCAATCATTATTCATCCATATGCATTAAATACATAGCATCTTCACTGTTACTCTCAATTTTTGTCTTTATATTTTTATTTACGTAGCATGTGCATGGAACATCTGAATAATCTTCGATAAATATGAAGATCACTTCTGCTCTCAATGTCGAATATCAATATATTTAAAAGAATGTGCTACAGAAAATCGAATCCAAAATCACAAGCTACCGTTTTATGAGGATTCAATGTAGTTAACGAAAAAATCAAAACTGATGGAAAGCAAAATGACTATTGAGAAATTTGTACACGCCAAAAAATGAAAAGAAGAAAGTCGCAGATCTAAACATCTCGCAAAGAGAAAAATTTTCTTTCCTCAGAATTCTATGTTTGATACTTTGGGTAGGTGCGTGTGAACGTATGTATTCGTGGGTGTGTGGGGTGAGGTGACTAAGTGCGGGCTGTGAGGATGTAGGTGAGTGTGGATGTGGATGTGGATATTATCTCACAGCCACACCCACACCCAATGTTATTGAATTCAAGGTTCAGTTTGGTGAGTGTCTATGTGTCGAGAAGAAGATAAGTATGAGAGAGATGAACATAAGATGAGAATCACAAAGTTATTTTTTAAGGCATTAACAAGATGCTGTGCCCTGGCAGCTCCAATTTAATTGATACCAAGGTTCAGTATGATGAGTGTCTATATGTAGAGGAATAGATGAATATGAGAGATAGATGAAAATAGGAGGAGAATTACTGTGGGTGCGAATGTGGATCTGAACAAGAATATGAAGAGAGGATCCACATCCACCCACACCCTCATTTATCGATATGATCTTTCTTTTAATTTTTCCTCAATTATGAGTCTTATTCAAGACTCAATTTCAATGTTTTTCTTTTGCTTTATCTTATTAACGGTAGAGTTTTTTGCTAATTAATTCTTTGAAAAAATATCTCGAATAATTCAAACTATCTGTAACAAATAAAAATAAACAAAGAATATTAATATAAACATTAACAGAGATAAACAAAATAATAATAATTTATCTGTAGAAGAACAATTTATTTCAATATGAAATATTTATAAATTCGATTATTTTCAAATAATGTCTATAATTAGTTCCTTTAGATTTTATTTTGACAGATTTAATGCAATTTTTATGAACTTTATATAAAAAATGAACTGATATTTGTTTTATATTGAAGTTGATTATTTAACGATAGTTTTATCACATTTTAAAAATAAAATCGTCAGTAAAATTCAATATTGATCTCGGTAGTTTAACAAAAGTTAAGATCACTTATAACTTGTTATTAGAAGAATTTATTAGGTATTTATTATAAATAGAATTATTTAGGAGTATTTCTGTCGTCATCATAATCTTGTTCAAAAAAAAATCCTGTTTATTTTCGTTTGTTTATTCATTAAATATAAAGAAGAATTTTAATCTAAATCAATGTTGAGATAAAATTGAATTAGTTAGAAATATTTAAAATAATTAATATTTTTATTTATTTTATTAAAATTCTATTCATTGGTATATATTAAATATCATTATTATCGTTTTTTTTCTATTAAAAAAATCGTTGTCTATACTTATATCACCGAATAAATCTATGATTATCATTATTAATGTTTGATATATATAAATAATTTTAAAGTTATTGATATAGAAAAAAATAATGTATCGACAAAATCTGAATTGATATTAGAAAAAAAGATTTTCAAAAAATGAATTCTCACTAATAAAAAGATATGGGAATGACGTGATTTTAAATGTAGATCAGATATAATCTCATGTGGGTGTGGGGTGTGGGTGTGGGTCAGAGGTGCAGAATCTGCCGCTAAAATAAAAAATCTCCCCAAACGGCAAATTTTTTATGAAAAATTTCCCCCACTATAGAATTCAATGAAAAAACGAGTCATCCCCGTTAAAGATGATGTTTATTCAAAAAAGAATAACTACGACTACACAACAAATTGCAAATACACTTTAGAAAAAAAGAATCTTATTATTCAATATCGTCTGGTTCAGGTAATCTTCCAACTTGTACTTTACGTAAACGATTTAAAACAACTGAGCCAGGAGAAACAAGTTTCCAAACTTGATATTGTTCACTTTTTTTTATAAAATAGCCATTGTCTATCCTTCGTATGACTAAAGTATTCATTGAGTGAACTTGTAATGAATAAATCAGCTGAATGTAATGGTGGTGCATTCCAGGATAACATTACTTCTTCATCTAACGAAGTGTGTTGTAATGAACGATTATTGTGAATATGTCCTTTTAAAATTGACGACACTGATTCACAGACCGCTTCACTTCTAATTTTCAATATCATCAAAGAATAGAAATATAAAAAATCATGAATACCATCTGCTAGGTTTTTATTTGTATAAAATGTTTTCATTACTTTCGGTGTTATTATTTTCCCATTTGTTGTCCATATATCAAATGTGTCTTTATCTTCAATCTCAAGTAAATATCTTTGTTTTCATTTCGCATATTGTTGTTGTATAGCAGTTGCATCTATTTTTATGTATTTCGAGTTCAGTGTTGTAAAATCAATTAATTCTTGTAAAGCCGACCGACCATAATCTGCTAATTTCTGTTGACCGGTTAATACCACCTGTTCGTATAATGACGATACATCTAAACAGTTTTTCATCAACAAAAAATTGATGGTCTATCTTTAAAACGGGTTTCAATTGCTTCAATTAGTTCTTTACATAATAAAATTAGTTTTTCTCGAACATGTGAAGTTGGATCTTCTATGTCATAATCACTTTTACGTCTAGTGATGGGACGTTATCGAAATATACAATTAAACAGACTCTGATAATGTTGTTCCATATACGTTGTTGATGGTGTTGCTGAAATCAGTTGTTCTTTGTCTCTCTCAATATCAATGTTGTCATAATCATCATCATCAATGGGGTGTGGGTGTGATGTGCCAAGTAACTGGTGAATCTTGTTGATATTCTATGGTAGAAATTATATTGATAGAACGCGAGAATACATTCTACAGTATAAAATAGAGTTTTACCTTCAATGCTATCCATTTCTTGTGTTGTATTTAGATCAAGTTGTTCAAGTAGCCTACACTCTAAAAAAAAAAGGTTTTTTACCGAACTCCCGAAAAAGGTTCCGTAGATTTCAAAAAGCTTGCAAATGCATTCAAATGCTCAAAAAACGATTTTTCGGTTCTACGAAATCTTTAAAGGTTCTTCCCCTGGACACACGGGAAGAACCTTTTTCCTGCGAAACCTTTTCTAAGTTCCGTACAGCAAAAATAGATTTTGTAAAAAAAAATACCAAACCTTTAAAGTTGCGTATTAAATTCTAACGGCTTTTACTAAACACTAATGGTTTCGCACTAAACCAGTAGAGTTTAATACGAAACTTTAAAGGTTTCGTATTTTTTTTACAAAATCTATTTTTGCTGTACAGAACTTAAAAAAGGTTTCGCAGGAAAAAGGTTCTTCCCTTGTGTCCAGGGAAAGAACCTTTAAAGGTTTCGTAGAACTGAAAAATCGTTTTTTGAGCATTTGAATGCATTTGCAAGCTTTTTGAAATCTACGGAACCTTTTTCGGGAGTTCGGTAAAAAACCTTTTTTTTTAGAGTGTAGCATAATTATTTAAACATTCTTGTAAACGTCGTATTGCATTATCATATTCCCATGGATATTTATCAACGTTTTGTACAAATACCGATGCTTTCACAATGATATTGTATATATCAATTAATCCTACAAGTTTACAAACAAAATCTACGGATTTACTTTCTTCAATCTACAACAAAACAAAGGCAGAAAGAAATAATTATGTTGATTGCAAAAATTAGATTGCAACTCACCTGTAAAGTACCATTATTACCAGCATCAGTTTCTTGTTGTGAATTAATATTGTGTCGAGTTCGTGCACTTAAATCACCACCAGTTAGCGCATTAACAATACTATCTTGTTCATGTAATTCATACAATGTTGACCAGTCTCTCATCATAGTTTCAGAAACACGACATTCTGAACTAGCAAAACGAGTAATATGGAATTGTTTCGGTTGTAAAATATCTTCTTCTATTAGTTCAGCTGCTTGTAATAGTTGTTCATATTGTTTACCATATGAATATTTTCTCATAATCATAGGACATGTTTTAATAAATCTTGTTAGCCATAAAAATTTTCGTTGTTTTTTAACATCATGAATAGCTAGCTCAAGTAAATGAGCACTATCCTATGGTATTGATAACCATTCTTCTCTTATGCCAATCTTTTGACATAAATGTTTACCAATACTCAAATGAATATATGCACCATCAACAGCACAACCAACTAATTGTTGTTTTAATATTGATTGTGACAAGGTGAATGATTCCATTACATGAACACAGTTATCAGATAATTCTTCACCAGACAGCTCTGTTTTACATAATGGTGATTGAACATAAATAGGTGTCAATTGACCATCTACCATTACTATCATCATTGTTACTTGCATTGATCTTCTTAATATCGTTACTTTATCAAATGTTATAGCAAAAGCTCGACGACGTTGTGTGATAGGGTCAATTGTTTGTAAATATTCTATAACTCGTTCTTTCATAGTTCTTGCCATTGATGCTCAAAGTTTCTAAAAAACCACCGACTATGTCTAAATATAACAGAAACAGCTTGTATGGTGCATGTAAAGACTACAGAAAAATGTTGTATTTACCTATATGTACCAACAACGGCTCCAGATAAATCTAATAGATTTAGTGTTTTAACAAATTTAAGACCACATAAACCACTTAGAATAGAAAATAAAGCAGCTTTATCGACATTCATTTCTGCTTTCTCATTTTTCTTTACAAAATCATCAAACGCTTGTTTTCTTTCTTCTTGTTCTCGAACACACCATATATATAATTTGTTTAAAAAGTATGATTTTAAATTTGTTTTTAAGCTTCGAAATCATTGTGAGAGAGGTTCATCCACTTTTTGTTCAATATGTTGAAATATGCCAAATGAAGATTTAATGGAAGTAAATAGATGTTTTGGTGCTTGTTTTTTCCAGGTAGAACAAGGAATACATGTGATTGTATCTAAGAGACTATTTATCTCTAAACTTTACAACATAAATAAATCATCTGAACATTTGATACTCTCAAATAATTGTTCAATATCATCTGCTTGTGTTGATGATGATGATTCTTTACTATTTTTTTCTAAATGAATATTTTCAATAGCATTAGTTATTTTTGAAAGTTGTTTTGCCATCGATGCTAATTGATCTTGTATAGAATTCGGTGATTTAAAATTTTTGTTGGACCTGATAATATACTCAGATTTGCTAGCGTACTTGGAATTGATGGTGTACCTAAAATAGATATTGAAGATGAAATGACAGCATTAGTTGTTGTTGCTGTTGAGACTGGTATGCATGGAGACAAGATAATAACATTTGGTTCTTCTTGTTCTTCATTTTTATCAGCATCATCATCACTGGTAATTGTTCTCGTTTTTTCAGTTGTTTCTTTTCGAAAATGATATTTTGTCAAGCTGTTTTCTCAAATTTTGAATTTAAATGTTTCTTCAGAATGTTTTTTTTTCAATGTTCTTTTGCTTTATCTTTTCGTCCGACCCATTCACAATAAAAACATGATGCCTACTGTTTACTTGGGTACATTTTTATTATTCAGATGTGTTAAAGGTCTAAAAAAAGTAGATAAAACAAAAATGAGAGACGAGAAAGTATTTGCCAGTGAATAAGGATCATCTTGTTCATCATCTACTGTGTGACTATATATTAGTCATTCTAGCGGTCGTGTACGCATACGAGCACACAATAACAAATAATATGTACCAACAGAGAAAAGACGGCGAGTAGTGACATCGCATTAGGAAAAAGAACAAAATGACAAGAGAAGAAAACAAATAGTTTGTTTTGTGTCATAAATTCGCACAAACAGAAAGAGCGAAGGAAAAGTAGTAAGATGCAGGATCACCGTAAACAAAAATAGACGATATTGGCACTACGAGAAAGACATGGATGATTCTTTTAAAAGTTTAACAAAAATAAAAGAAAGAAAAAAGGTGCAAGATCTTATTGATGCAGATATAAATAAACTAAGATCTGTTTGGAAAACTGTAAGATTTTTCCTACGAGGGAAAAATATTTTCCAAAACATTTCCCCGTACGGCCGTACGCGCACTCGGGTAGATTCTGCATCTCTGCTTGCAATTAAGATGCAACAGGCAATTTATCTGCATTTCTGACTTTAGACTTCAAAAGTTTTATCTCAGCCGAATAAGACTATGGCGAGAAATCCTCTTAGGAGTTTACTAACTTCTAATTGTAACTGAAAGGTTAGCCATAAAGCTTTTAATCAGATAGTGGAATTTTCTTGTGAGGTAATATTTCAATGATACCTTATATTCAACTAAGTAGTACTACACTACCACGAAATGTATTTTATATTTTATTCAAAAATCATTTATAAGAAATTCGCACACTTTCGACGAGTATCACTCGGCATCATCAAAAAAATGAGAGACAAAGGAAAAGTTACATGTATTAAATGTACAGAAAAAGAAAGAAAGAATGTATGGAAAGAAAAAAGAATAGATATTTTCGAAAATATCTGCTCATACATTCTTCCGCTCTTTTTCTGTTTATTTAATACATGTAACTTTTTCGTTATCTCTCGTTCTTCTGATAATGCCGAGTGATACTCGTCGAAAGCGTGAGAATTTCTTATAGATGATTTTTGAATAAAATCTGAACCGCATTTCGTAGCAGTGTGGTATTACATACTTGAATATTTATTTTTAACTGCTTCACATTAATGCCAGACATAAGAGTGCCCTTCAAACAGTATGTGATATTTTCAAAAAATTGACAGAATCTAACATCACCAAACCAATTCATGAAGTTGAGCAATTAAGTCAAGACTTTGTCAATATCCTTGATTATAAGGGCCTCCCATACCTCAAAAATCTATTTTTTTCCCAGAACACTCAATCTTACTGAAATTTTTACTGAATATGTACTTGATCTTTGATAGTTCTCAGTAAAAATTTGAGCTCATAATATTAAGTTTTTCCCGAGTTATCGTAACATTAAGGGTCAAAAAGTAGGTGTCCGTGTGTCAAAGATTTTTTTTTTCAATTTTAATGACACGGACCTCGGGGGGGGGGGGGTGTCAAAATGCAGAGAAGACTTGCCCCTACAACCTAACAAAGCCAGTTTTTTGAAAAAATAAATATTTTTTTTTGGGTAGTTTTTTTGAAAAAAAATAAAAAATCTAGATTAACTTTTTAGAAAACTAGATTCTTTTGTAAACAACTAAATTGAAAACAAAAATTCTGGCCTTGTTAGGTTGTAGCGCTGAGCTTTAGCTTCATTTTAAAACCTTCCCGAGCTTTCTAGCATTTAAAATGGCGGAGAAATCTTTGACGCACAATCAGGTAAAACAAAAAGAAACAGTTTCGAGAAAAACGCAAAACAAGTTTCTCCTTTGATTATCGCGGTTTTTTCTTTAAAAGTGGTACAGGAAAAAACTGGGAGCAGTTCGTCGTAGGTTATCGACTATGGTGAATCGAATGAGCACATGCAGAGACATGTGCGACGTACTTTTTTTCCATATGTAATCGTTATTCCCACGAAAAAACCATAAAAAAATCACGGTTTATGAAAAAAAGGGTGTTTCAGAAAAAGGGTGTGGGTGTGGGTGTGGACGAATTGAACATCGATACCAACACCCACACCCACACCCACCCACACCCACACCCACATCCATACCCATACCCCCGCCCCACACCCACACCCACCCCCCCACCCCACACCCACCCCTTCTCGTATGAATATGCCAGGACCCCGCTCGATGTACAAAAACTTTAA
>CAJNSZ010000340.1:0-43769 GCA_905329745.1 Rotaria sp. Silwood2 | reverse complement strand
GGTTACTATTTGTTAATGTAGAGTCACCCCCCTGGAAAAACATTTTTACGCACCCTGTACATCAACTACATCGCGCATATTAGAAGATAATGCAAACTTTAGACCGCACTAGGAATGCATTGGAAATTGTGAAATGCAGGAGAGAAATGGAAGTACATGAAGTTTGAGGGTAAGTCTTTATTCTCTTTCCTTTATGTCCATATATTACCAAGATATTAAAAGTATATTTCGGTTGTATTTTCCATACTTAGGGTGTCGAAAGAGTACATAACGCCTACGGGGAACTGTAGTGCATTATTTCCTGGATCCTTACTGGAATGCAAGAAAGATACAATATGTCAGACATCCTTCGACGAGCCAATTTAAATATTCCTAGAGACTGCTTTGTCGAGTAAGCTTTGGGTTTAATATGGTACCAGGCATTGGTTTAGGTCCTTTCATCGTTGACAGGAATCAAAGGTTGCTTTATGAAATACCCTTAATCAGCTTTCTATGTTGCAATTTAGCTTCGGAAAAAGGGATCGAGTCCCAAATAAGAATAGAGATTACAATTTCTTGAAATGCGTGGAATCTAAGGCAGCTCAAAGCAGCAACATATGTCAAGATTTCAGCATTTCTCATCAACACAGAATGACTTTGAATCATCCTTATAGCAACGAACGCAACGGCAATAGTAACTGCAAACTCCATCAGTCACAGCCGCACTGCAACACGTTCTTGACCCAACCGGTTTATACTTCTTTATTATCGAGTCACTAACTGACCATTCCATGTAATTCAGCATCTCCTTACACACTTAAGTTTCCTCTCGGTCCAACAGAAGATGATCATTCACACGATATCCACAAAAACTGAAGTGACGGAGCACGCTGGGAATCCTTCTTATCAACACAAGTAGCGAGCATCTCCTTACCCTATCCGTTATTTCTTAATCTTCTTTTTGACATTTACACCAAAACTACACAAATTGCTCGGCACTACCGTACCGAGATAACCTCGGGGAGTCCACTCAGTTGTTACTCAATGTATAAGATTCTGGGTGATACATTTTTTGGCAAGCACTTCGTGCTCCATATTGTGCGGCTTTTGTTTGTCCAATCGTTCTAACAACTGTCAAGCGGCGCAATGTAACTGGGACCTAGAGTATTCCTCTGGTGGACACGCCATGTGATGCTGTTTCAGCATCTGACAAAACTTAATGAAACTCCTCAAAAAAACAATATTTCAGCAGTTTATTTTTGCGAAGAAAAATACACAAATTGCTGAAATTTCTTCTTTAGTTTTTCAATGTTTGTTTTCACAAGTACCAAATGAGGATGGGTAGGACAGAGCGATTTTTGAAGAATTTCAAGTGATCTTTCGTACAATGAAAGTGCTTTCGAGTACGCGCCCATGTTATCATACACTGAAGCGATGTTGTTGTAGGAGCCAGCCAAGGAGGGATGATTCGGAGGGAGAGCTATTTTTAGAATTTCAAGTGATCTTTCGAACGATGAAAGTGCTTTCGAGTACTCCCCCATGTTATCATACACTGAAGCGATGTTGTTGTAGGAATAAGCCACGTCAGGATGATTCGGAGGGAGAGCTATTTTTAGAATTTCAAGTGATCTTTCGTACGATGAAAGTGCTTTCGAGTACTCGCCCATGTGAAAATACACCACACCGAGGTTGTTGTAGGAAGCAGCCAAGTCAGGATGATTCGGAGGGAGAGCTATTTTCTGAATTTCAAGTGATCTTTCGTGCGATGAAAGTGCTTTCGAGTACTCCCCCATGTTATCATACACTGAAGCGATGTTGTTGTAGGAAGTAGCCAAGTCAGGATGATTCGGAGGGAGAGCTATTTTTCGAATTTCAAGTGATCTTTCATACGATGAAAGTGCTTTCGAGTACTCGCCCATGTTACCATACACCATACCGATGTTGTTGTAGGAAGCAGCCAAGTCAGAATGATTTGGAGGGAGAGCTATTTTCCGAATTTGAAGTGATCTTTCGTGCGATGAAAGTGCTTTCGAGTACTCCCCCATGTTATCATACACTGAAGCGATGTTGTTGTAGGAATAAGCCAAGTCAGGATGATTCGGAGGGAGAGCTATTTTTCGAATTTCAAGTGATCTTTCGTACGATGAAAGTGCTTTCGAGTACTCGCCCATGTGAAAATACACCACACCGAGGTTGTTGTAGGAAGCAGCCAAGGAGGGATGATTCGGAGGGAGAGCTATTTTCTGAATTTCATGTGATCTTTCGTACGATGAAAGCGCTATCGGGTACTCGCCCATCTTATCATACACCATACCGATGTTGTTGTAGGAAGTAGCCAAGTCAGGATGATTCGGAGGGACAACTATTTTCAGAATTTCAAGTGATCTTTGGTACGATGAAAGTGCTTTCGAGTACTCGCCCATGTGAGAATACACCATACCGAGGTTGTTGTAGGAAGCAGCCAAGGAGGGAGGATTCGGAGGGAGAGCTATTTTTAGAATTTCATGTGATCTTTCGTACGATGAAAGTGCTTTCGAGTACTCGCCCATGTGAGAATACACCATGCCGAGGTTGTTGTAGGAAGCAGCCAAGGAGGGATGATTCGGAGGGAGAGCTATTTTCTGAATTTCAAGTGATCTTTCATACGATGAAAGTGCTATCGGGTACTCGCCCATCTTATCATACACTATACCGATGTTGTTGTAGGAAGTAGCCAAGTCAGGATGATTCGGAGGGACAGCTATTTTCAGAATTTCAAGTGATCTTTGGTACGATGAAAGTGCTTTCGAGTACTCCCCCATGTTATCATACACTGAAGCGATGTTGTTGTAGGAAGCAGCCAAGTCAGGATGATTTGGAGGGAGAGCTATTTTCCAAATTTGAAGTGATCTTTCGTGCGATGAAAGTGCTTTCGAGTACTCCCCCATGTTATCATACACTGAAGCGATGTTGTTATAGTAAGCAGCCAAGGAGCGATGATTCGGAGGAAGAGCTGTTTTTGGAATTTCAAGTGATTTTTCGAACGATGAAAGTGCTTTCGAGTAGTCACCTCGTTGTTGTGCGATGAATCCAAGGTTTTCCAAGGCACGCGCTCGCTCAATATCGGTGCACGATGTCAGAAATAGCTGATAACAAATTTCGTTACCTGTGATGTAGTTACTGAGATTGAACATTAACTGAGCCATGCGATGCCAACCAGTTCCATTGATTTCGTGCCGTAGATAATTTGTCAGAGCGGATAGTTGTGGGTCGTCGTCGTTGGTGAGAGTCATTTCCACTTCGCATACCTTTTCGGTGTTGAGCGCCTGCTTGATTTTTTTGACACGAAAAACAGTGTGCATAGAAAAGAGTATTTCTTCTTCATCGTTGAAATTGCTCATCTGGTTGATCGAGGCAAAAGGTGTTGAAGCAAGTGCAGGATTAATGGTGATTATAAATAGAATTCCAACGTTGCTGGGTGGCGATGCGTTGCTTTCAGCGAAGAGCAGAGAAGTATCGCGACTGCGGCTTGTCGATAAGAAATTATTGAACGATAGCAGGCCATTCTTGTTTTTTTTCAGTTTTTCAAAGTCGCCGCTGGACAATCCTTGGCCTCGGTAAACAACTAAGGCTTCATTCTCTGTTTTTTTAAACTGTTGTTTGTGCAATTGTTCGAGCTGGTAATGAAGATCTTTGAGAAAGAAGCTCATTTTCTTCATTGCTTGACTATCCAGTGTTCTAAGTGACCAGTTAAGCGTCCAATAGATGAAAGGGGCATGAATGTACCACCAAATGGATTTCTCTGAATTGTAGTCTCTCTCGAATTCTTTTATTTTTCTCAATGATCTCTGATTGTCACTGCATTTGCTGCGCCAAAATTGAATAAAATCTTGAATTTCCTCTGTACTGTGATCTATTTCAAGCGTAATTTCTTTAAACAGCCGTGTGTACATAAATGTTGGTTCTAGCTGATCCAGATTTATTTTCGAACTATCTTGGTCGACACTGATAAAACTCATGGAGATATCATTTTTGTAACACCGTTTGCAAGCATCGTTCAGTGCTGCACAGAGACGCATAATATCTGTGTAAATGCCTTTAATTTTGCTTAAATTTTTGTTCCAATCGTTAATTAGAGCGTCTCTGCTGCAGAAGACATAAACACTTTCTAGAAGAGGAATATCATGAACAATGGGTATCATATCTTGCTCGTTAATATTTGACAGTATGAGGAATACCTTTTGATCACTGATGTCCGTGAGAAAATCTATACCTTCATTGAGTTGGGTGAAAATANCGACTAGCTGCTGCACCAGATTATCACCACAGGTGCCGCTTCAAAATTTTGGGATTCATTGAAAAACGTTCAATAGTCGGTGTCCAATGGGACCCAATAGGGAGTATCAGATGCAGAAAGCTGAAAAAAAGTATGTGAAGTGCGTATTTAGTAAATCTGAAATTTGAATTCAACTATTCAATTATTCGATTATTTCCCTTTCCAATACATGAAGTTTAAATATTCAATTATTCAGTCACTCGATGATTTCTTTTCGATTGATTGAACTTCCACTATCTAATTATTTAGCTATTCCAGTTTCTTTTCTAAAATTCCTTTCGTCGTGCTTTCTATGGAGCCATGATCTCTGTGTGCGAAAATAAATACATCTTGGTTGCGGATAGTCCTTTTTCTGTATCATCATCAGGTGTCGCGATGTGTACGCTTCAACGAATGTATTTTAGCTGTGAAGGAATCCATTTTCTGATAAAAGCGAATAACTGAATATTTGAACTACCTTTTCAATAATTGAATTCAAATTTCAGATTTACTAAATACGCACTTCACATACTTTTTTTCAGCTTTCTGCATCTGATACTCCCTATTGGGTCCCATTGGACACCGACTATTGAACGTTTTTCAATGAATCCCAAAATTTTGAAGCGGCACCTGTGGTGATAATCTGGTGCAGCAGCTAGTCGCTCGTCGGCGCCCCTTCAGGGCGCATATTCGTGGCTAGCTGCTGCCATTCCTGATCTTGCTCTCCTCTGAGATAATTTACTTCACTTCAACTCTTCCAAACTTGACATATCTAGTCCACACTTGCAATATCATACCGCATATCCACGCCCATACACTCAGCCAAATCCATCCACAATAGGACACATGGACTCCAACTAACGAAATCCATTCATATTCTGATATCCACAGTGCTATCACTCAATTCCCTTCATATTTGGGCGATCGGGCTACAAGCAACGAAATTCATACACATTTGGGCGGCCAGTCTGCCACCGTTGAAATCCATACGCACTTGAGTACGTTGAGTCCTATCTAAATTCATTCACTTTTCAGCGGTCACAGTCCGACCACCGAATTTCATTCACATTTGGGCGGCTAGTGTGCGACAAACAAAATTCATTCACGTTTCGGCCGACTACCTAAAACTACGGCAACTCATCCACGCCAGGGTCCATTAACCTATGGGTACCTACTTAAACATCCGAAGGCATGCCGTCATCCAACTACTCATTAACCATCTCTGATATGATAGAAAATGAAGCAAATAATACGATTGGTGGATAGCTCATCCTTCAAAACCCCTGATTGGTTGATTCTCCCAAGCAAAAAATATGATTGGTGGATAGCTCACCCTCAAAAACCAGTGGCAGACTCATGAGTCATGGCGAAAGTATAAGTCTGTTAAAGAATGTTCTTTTGACCTTTTTGATGTTTCTTTGACCCCGTACAAACAAACAGACAAACTATTTTTATTTTTTTTGTATGATCCTCCCTTCAGTAGAGGGAATGACAGGCAACATGAATAATGCTCTTGTTCAATACATGAGGATGATTACATTTAATGTTTCGCGGCACATATAATTTTCACGGTTATTTTTAATCCGCCAAAACTATAATAAAAATTCAGGCAGTTCGACAAGGTGCTCTGAATGTATAACCCTGACCATGCATCAGGAACATCTCGCACAGTAACCGTTGGAGTTACATGTCCTTCTTCCAAGTTCTTAAGAATTTAATGGTATCGCCCCCACTACAGTAGAGCTTCAAGAGCAATCGCTACCTTCCTATAATAGGACTGTTACTCCGTTCCTGGGGAACTGATAACGGTAACTTCCCACCCCTAGTCTGGTGTGCCATGTGATATGTTGTGTGATGTGTGATAGACTGTGTGGTATGTCTTTGTGGTGTGTGGATGTGTGACACATGATACACGAAAAAAGGAATAACTTTTGATTTGTGATCTATAGCTGCTTTTTTTTTCTTAATAAAATTAAAATCAACTTAACTACTTTGCTCGACACAGCAGTCTCGATATCCGTCTAATTGATGACATATTTCGGTTTCTGATGTCGACATAGGTCTTTTCTTCACTTATTATTGTCTGGCATGAAGATACAAATGTTCTTTTATACCTTTTGAGAACTTTCCTTCCTACAGCTGAGTCTTTAACTCATGTATTGATGAAAACAAGCGCAGTGAAGATATGGAGGATACGTTGGAGATTCCGAGGATCCAGAAGACCCGAAAAATCCCATGGGGATCCAGAGGATTCATGGGATACGTCGGGAATCCCTAGGATGCGGAGGATTCTGGGATCTCGGAATCCGCTTTTTTCCCCTTGGATTAAATTCTTTGACATCATTCAAGTTAAGGATATTTCATAGTATTACGATAAGTTGACTGAGCTTGATATTACAAACACACAAGGTCTTCACTTATTTGTCCTTAGATTGTCTAATACTTGTTCGCTAAGAAATGTATGTCACAGTAGACTTAATTCCAAAGCATAAGCACGATAATTTGTGAAGATTACGAATGTACAAGAACGCTTCCTAATGATTTCGAATGAGTGGCAATATATGGGATAGGATCACAGTATATGTAATTAGTTGCAAATGTTTTGGCGGACCACCGAATCGTTCGAAATAGAGCAGATCTTGAATGAGATATTCTTCCTCGATTCAAACATCGCCTATTCTGAATAAGAATTCGTACCTACGTCCACATTTCCATCAATAGTTTCGACAGATGTGAAACTACAACGACAAGATACCCGACAGAAATAAACACTTGAAGATTTTATTTTGCTCAAAAAAGTGATGAAATTAAGAAAACTTCTTTTTTACGTTTTCAATGTTTCGCTTCACGAATACCAAATTCGGATGAGTAGAAGGCAGCGACTTTTCGAAAACTACAAGACATCTTTCAAACCATGAAAGTGCTTTGTCGTATTCTCCGATGTGAGAATACAGTAATGCAATGTTGTTGTACAAAGTAGCCAAGTCAGGATGATTTGGAGGAAGAGCTATTTTACGGATTTCGAGTGATCTTTCGTACGATGAAAGTGCTTTCGAGTGTTCTCCCATGTTTTGATACACTGAAGCGATGTTATTGTATAAAGTAGCCAGGCCAGGATGATTCGGAGGTAGAGCTATTTTACGGATTTCGAGTGATCTTTCGTACGATGAAAGTGCTTTCGAGTGTTCTCCCATTTGATAATACACTAATCCGATACCGTCGTATGAATTGGCTAAGTCCGGATGATTCGGAGGGAGGGCCACTTTTAAGATTTCAAGTGACCTTTCGTAGAATCTAAGTGCTTTCGAGTATTCTCCCATGTGAGAATACACTAATCCAATACCATTGTATGAAATAGCCAAGTCAGGATGATTCAGAGAGAGAGCTATTTTTCGAACTTCAATTGATCTTTCTAGCAATAGAAGTGCTTTCGAGTATTCACCCACGTTGTCATACACTAATGCAATGTTGTTGTATAAAGTAGCCAGGTCAGGGTGATTCGAAGGAAGAGCTATTTTGAGGATGTCAAGCGATCTCTCGTACCATGAGAGTGCTTTTGAGTATTCCCCCATGCTGTCAAACACTGAAGCAATGTTATTGTATGAAGCAGCCAAATCGGGATGATTCGGAGGGAGAGCTATTTTTCGAATTTCAAGTGATCTTTCGTACGATGAAAGTGCTTTCGAGTATTCTCCCATGTTATCATACACTAAGGCGATGTTATTGTGTAAAGTAGCTAAGTAAGGATGATTTGCAGGGAGAGCTATTTTGAAGATTTCAAGTGATCTTTCGTAGGATAAAAGTGCTTTCGAGTATTGACCCATATTCTCATACACTAAAGCAATGTTGTTGTATGAAGTAGCCAACAAAGGATGATTCGGAGGAAGAGCTATTTTTTGAATTTCAAGTGATCTTTCGTACGATGAAAGTGCTTTCGAGTATTCCCTCATGTTATCATATACTGAAGCGATGTTGTTGTATGAAGCGGCCAAATCGGGATGATTCGAAGGGAGAGCTATTTTCCGAATTTCAAGTGACCTTTCGTACGAAGAAAGTGCTTTCGAGTATTCTCCCATATTACCATGCACTAAAGCGATGTTGTTGTGTGAAGCAGCCAAAAAGGGATGATTTGGAGGAAGAACTGTTTTAAGAATTTCGAGCGACCTTCCTAACGTTGAAAGCGCTTTTGAGTATTCCCCCATGTGAGAGTACAGTAATCCAATACCGTTGTATGAAGTAGTCAACGAGGGATGATTCGGAGAGAGATCTGCTTTTTGGATTTCAAGTGATCTTTTGTAAGTTGAAAGTGCTTTTGAATAGTCACCTCGTTGCTGTTCGATTGAAGCAAGGTTGTGCAGCAGAGTTGCACGTTCAAGGTCAGTTAATGGTGTCATAAGTAGGTGATTACATAGTTCTTCCGCTGTATGGTAGTGATTCAGTAGTAGCATCAAAAGAATCATACGATTCCAGCCTGTTCCACCGATATTCTGGCGTAAATACTGTGTCAAAACAGATAGTTGTGGGTCATCGTCATTAGTTAGAGTAATCTGTACTTCCCATAGGTATGGATTGTTGTGGATCGGTTCGATTTCGATTACACGAAAAACCGTGTGCATAGAAAAGAGTATTTCTTCTTCATCCGGATATTGACTGATATGTTGAATGCAGGCAAATGGAGTAGATTGAAGTGACGGTGGTATCGTCATTATGAAGAGAATCCCAATGATGTTATGTGCTGATGCATTACTTTCAGCGAAGACAAGAGAAGCATCACGATTGCGACTGGTCGATAAGAAATTGTTAAAGGATATCAGACCGCCCCTGACTTTTTTGAGTTTCTCGAAGTCAGATTTGGATAATCCCTGTCCGCGATAAACAACAAAAGCTTCACTCTGTGTTTGTTTAAACTGTTGTTTGTTTAATTGTTTGAGCTGGTAATGAAGATCTTTAATGAAGAAACTCAAACTCTTCATTGATAGAGTATCCATCGTTCTAAGTGACCAATTAAGTGTCTCATAGATGAAAGGTGCACGACTGTACCAAGAAATTGACTTGTCAGGACTATAGTCCTTTTCGAACTCTTGAATTGTGCTCAATACTGTTTTATTGTCTTTGGTTTTATTACGCCAAAGTTGAATAAAATCTTTGATTTCTTCGTTAATGTGATCTATTTCCAGCACAATTTCTTTAAACAATTGAGTGTACATAAACGATGGTTCTAATTGATCTAGATTTATTTTCGATTGGTCTTCGTCGACGATGAGAAAACTCATGGCTATATCATTTCGATAACACTGTTTCAATGCATCTTGCAGTGCGTTACACAATCGTGTGACATCTATGTATATACCTTTAAGTTTGGTCAAATTCTTGTTCCAATCATGGATTAAAGCTTCTGTGCTACAGTATATAAAGATACCCTCAAGACGAGGAATATCATGGATGATGGGTATCATATCTTGGTCCATGTGGTTTGACAGAATGAGGAATGCTTTTTGATCATTGATATCAGTGAGATAATCTACGACTTCGTCCAGTTGGGTAAAAAAATACACATCATCAGTAATTTTTTTCAGGTAAGTGAGTGTATTTTTGCAGTGTCCACTGTTTGGGTTAACATTCTCATCGATCCAGATAATCACATAGTTTCTTGTCATGTATTGAGCAAACTCCATGTTGTTCGATAATGGTGTCAAACTTGTTATCATGTTCATTTTTACTATAGATAGTGTTTCATGTAACTTTTATCTGCCCAATTTTTAATGTATTTGCTGCGTGATAAGATATCGAGAGTAATCAGACTTTGTTTTGTAGTGGAACACATATAATTTTCTCGATTGATAGAGTAAAGATCTATTTTTCATAAATTTTTTTCACAGCGCGAAATGTGCTCTTATTTGTTGACTCTGAATAGCAAACTTCAAGTGATCGCAAATTGAAACTGAATTATAAGTATGAACTGAAAAAAATGACTCGCATTCGTAATGTATTACATCGCTGTCTTCCAGCAATTTAAAACAACCATTTTTCTACTTCCTAGGAACGAAAAATAAACGTGATCATGTGACTTCGTTTCCATTTTTAGAAACATCATTTAATAATTTGAGCGAAAACAAGTATAAAGATAGTTTAATTTAATTAAAATAATAATTGAAAACTGAAATTTCTCGTCATCTGATACGTTAGAAGTTATTAAGGATGGATACGGATGTGGATTTGACAGTGGATGCATGTAGATGAGTGTAGCTGTTACATGAGTTCAAGACGACGCTCACCCGACATCCACATCCAGAGTTTATTGCAGAGTGTGGGTGTGGAGACTACCTCTCATTTGCGAACACAAAGAAAACTGATGCGTCGAAGGGTGTGGGTTGGTGGGTGTGGGTGTGGGGTGTGGGTGTGGGTATTATTGTCCATTTAAACCACACCCGCACCCACACCCACGCCCACATCCGACGCCCACGCACCCACCCACCTACCCACACCCACACCCACGCCCACACCCTAACTAGTTAAGTTAAATACGTGCAGTATCGGTTAAAACTGTGCAAACTCATTGGCTAGTTTTACTTTTTTGCTGGAGAAAAATGATGTTGATCAATTTCTACATCATTTCGCGCAACAGTGAAATGAAGATTTTGAGTGTCAGTCACCTTTCCATTTCTGCAATAGAAAAATATTTGTGGATCTGGCCGTATAGTTACCTGTTCACAGTATTGATTCCTGTATTCATATTCTCGTATTGTCCTTCCAGTTTAAGACATAGTAGCTTATGATAGCTCTAGTGTATAAATCTTTTTGTTTTTGGTTGCTGAGATTTAACAATACTATTTCTGTCTTTTGCATAAATTAATCCTTCTTGCCCGGATACACTATTGTACGTACTTCTTACATCATTGAATCCGTTCATTCTTGGTTTCCTGTTTTTTCAATCTTTCAATCTGTATTTGTCTGCAGATAATGGGTGTGGGTGTGAGTGTGGGTGTTGGTGTGGGTGTGAGTGTGGGTGTGGGTGTGAGTGTGGGTGTTGGTGTGGGTGTGAGTGTGGGTGTGGGTGTGAGTGTGGGTGTGGGTGTCAGTGTGGGTGTGGGTGTGAGTGTGGGTGTCAGTGTGGGTGTGGGTGTGGGCATGAAGATAAGAGGTACACTCACACTCACACCCCACACCCACACCCGCACCCACACCCGCACTCGCACCCATACCCACACCCCACACCCACATCTACACCCACACTCACACTCACACCCCACAGCCACCACAACCCACACCCATGAATTCACTATTTTTTTCTATTTTATTGTATATTGTTCGATCTGATTATGAAATCGTTGTGAATAAAAAATTTATGAAATTAAAGTTTCCTAATATCAATTCACTTGAAAGAAATTTTTTCATTAGGGACTTGATCTGTAAAACAGTCAAGTACTTATGTGCGCAAAAAAAATTGGAATTTCATCGATAAAAAATAATGAACTAGATGTTCAATTCCAAAAACTGATCTATTGATGCTCAAAAGCAATGAACTCGTAAACTTTTGATTTTTCTCTAAATCTGATTATTTCTATAATTTGAATACGACAAGTCTGTGTCCATGATATATTCTATTTGCACACTACATTGCCAATTTTAGAAGTTACGTCTTAACCCACGTCGAACGTACTCAAAATGGCTCTTCCCAATAAGATGCTTGAACTTTTATCTAAGTTTTTCTAAAATAATATTCATATCTGCTTCTGCTTAATAAATTCCATCGTACTCAAAGTATGAACTTTAAGAGACTAGCCCTAAACATTCTTGCTCCAGGTGACGAAATAATGCATAGCAGTCGCAGCATCTTCAAAGCGGCAATAGCCGATTAAACACCAGTGTGAAAACGTTCATGGTCATTAAATTTTTTATATTTTCAGAAAGTGAAATCTATAAAGCCAGCTGAAATAACAAAAATATGTATTATTTCAATCATGACTTCCAACATTTAGTTTAAATATTCGGAGCACTAAATTAAATTTTTCAATCTCCAAAATGAAGAAATCGATCACTGCCCGCTTTATCGTTAGAAGGAAATGATAAGTTGGCCTTCCTATCTGAAACTTTCAGAAGCTTATTAATAAAAATGTATAATATAGTGCTTTATTGAGAACTCTCTATTCAAAGTGATTAGCCACTATTAGGACCTTAAAAAGTCGATGTTACTTATCACAGTTGAAAAGTAATACAAGTGTTTGAGAAAAAAATCTTGACATACAGGTCGTTCAGTTTATTTTGAAACAAAATAGAATGTTTCTCATTCTTTTATTTTTATACATTTATTGTAATAGATGTTCGATATGTAATCCATGAGCATAGTAAATTAATCTACAACGCTTTGGCCAATTCTCCGAAGCATGGTAGATTACATCCTGTTCAAGATTTTCCCACTCCTGTTTGATAGCATTTTTCAACCCATTTAATGTTGACACCTTGTGTTTTCTTACCCGTTCTTTCAAAATACACCAAATCGAATAGTCCATCGGAGCAGCGTCTGGATTCTTAGGTAACCACTCTGCAGGTGTAATAACTTGGATTTTCTTTTCTTTCATATAACTAACTGTCCCTTTTGCTGTATGACCTGGTGCACTGTCTTGATGAAGAATCATTTTCTTTCGTGTATCACCAGGAAATAAATGAGGAATAACATATTTAATAAACGGTTCTATTATATGTTCAATATAGTATTGACTGGTAATTGTTGAACCATGCTCAATAAAATGTAACTGAGTTTTACCATGTGTGCTTACACCGGTCTAAACCAGCACAGCCACCGGATATAAATCATTTCGTTCGGTTTTTTTAACTTCTTCTGGTAATCCATCACTTCTGACATAATATATATCTCTAACATCTTGACTTTCATTGAGATAAAACCATGCTTCGTCGGTTGTTACATAACTTCTATATTTTTCATTGCATAATCGACGATACATACGCCAAACTCGAGATCGTCTCTTTTCAATAACAGCTGGATATAAACGATTACCGGCCTTTTTTACCATATTTTGCATGGATAATATCACGAATAATACTAACAGCAGTACCAACACTAATACTACACCTTGCAGCCATTAGCAAGATTGTTGGAAGATTTTCTTTACTTATATATGACGTAATACGACGAACAGTTGCAGGTGTTGCTACATGGCGGCGACGATAAAATTTTGGTTTTTGATTATTTAATAAACCTAATCGGCACTCTTTTCCAAGTTTGTTAGCAATACGACTAATAGTACTTTTTGATACATTAAGATTCATTTCAGATAATTCTTGTTGTATCACAGAATACGAATACTTTTTAGTCAAAAGATATTTGACGACCCCTTCGATATTATCAGATATTTTATTACGAGGCATTCGTTTCTCTAAAATANGTTATGCAGAGCAATACGAATATTAAAAAAACTAGTGATATTTACGAATCGGATTTCAAAGGAATTATGTTGCTGTTCTTCTTCTTTTGATATTATTGCATTCTTGTTGTGCATCGCATTAATGCGGCTTAAGACCAAAGCGTACACCCTCGTACTTGCTTTTGTTGCCACCAGGCAGCAAGCCATTCGATCACGCTTTGCGGTGAGCCAGAGTTGAGAGTTGCTGTTAATTTCAGTTTTATCAGCGAGATACAGTAACAAAATTCTACTTTGCCTGCGGTTGTAGTGAATGGTTTTGCCAGGAATAGTATTCGCTCTACAATCCTTCTCGAGAATGATCGCTCACTATCATGTTCTCAACATCTCTCAAAGAAATGCAATGCAGTACGAGTAGAGATGTTAGTTTTTGCTCGACCATCGTTTCGCTGCGACATCCACACTGATCTATGCCCATATACTCGTGTTCTATCGATGTATATAAAGTGGAGGAAAAAAGTTTAGCACACTTTTTATTGTTTTAATTTCTCGTGAAGAATAACTTATTGAGAATATCTAAATAGTGATTTCGATAGATCTCAAAGTGGGCTACAAGACTGAGATGTTGACATTTTCCCAAGCATGAAAGTTTTACGTTTTACTAGACAAATGCATTTTGTCTAGCGGAAAAAAGTTTAGCACATTCTTAGTATTTAGCTAATTTTTTCATTATTTTACGATAGTTGAAAACTGCTTTATAAACCATTCGATGCAGAATTTAATGGGCTACATTTTGGTACAAAGTACTTTTTCTTATGTTGGAGTATTAATTAATGATTGATTAATTAGTAGTTATTAATAATTTGTAGTTAATTAATGAAATTTTGATTTATTACCGGCTTTTGTATATGTCATATGAAACAGCAATGAAAATTGAACAAAACTGTATTAACGTTATTTCGGAATGGATCATCTTGATAAGATTTTCAGAGCGTATACACTTTTCATTAGACAGGGTGTTCATTAATTTTAATTAATTCAACAATGAAATGAAACTTTAAATTGGCAAAAGCTAATAGGATTTGAAGAGCCGGAGTGTGGGTGTGCCTTTGAAGAATATTCACACCCACACCCTATTTCCTTGCCGTGTTCTGATTTGGAAACTTATGAGATCACGTGTCGTAAATTCAACATTGACACGCACTCTTTGCTGTTCTCTCTCATCAACAAGTAGGTATGCTTGGCTGATGTTATCGGCATACTCTATCATACGTTCTAGTAGTATACTTCTCAATGACAACGCTCGACTTAAACAGACGAATGTGAAACATAAAAACGAATCTTGCTTGAATTCAGACGAATTTCAAGTGTACAACAAGTTTTCAAACGTACTATGAGCACCTGTGTAATATAAGCAATGACTTACTTTGACTTACAGATGTTGTCAGTGTATTTTACTAAGTGTTTCTAAAAGATATCCAAAGAGCTGTATTTTTATCTCATATTTATGTATGCCTGATGTGGCAAAAGTTTCGCAGCATTCTTCCCTTACAAGTATTTAAGTTGAGAAATAAGATATATTGCTAAGTTTTCTGTCAGAAGATGCAGCATTTGATTCTCTACAATCCTCTATTTAACTTAATTTAAAACAAAAAACTTAAGGCTTTTTTATGGGTTACATTCCGTGACTCACTGAATAGGACTTGTTTTCCACGCATTTCCCCTCTTTTTCCGACGCTCTATCCATGAAGTAATAAATAGCAATGCGAGAAATTTTATACTTATAATTTTAATCTTCATTGCACATACTTTTACTAGATTTCTTTTTCTTTCCTTCTGCATGTGACTACTATTCATTTCAAATTAAAAGACCTACTCAATGCGCATTAATTAACTCCAGAATTGAATGTGTTTGCGCTAAATAGTTTAATTTATTCAATAGTTCAGATAGGAAAAAGCAAGTCCATCAGAACGACAAGCTATTATTTTTCAATCTTCAATAGTTTTCATGAGTTTTCTGGACAACTTTGACTCTTCTGTCTGCCCGAGTCTTAGTTTTAGTTTTTATATCCTACTGGTTTCTAAAAGTTGTTGAAGTTCTTTATTGGCTAATAAAACCAGTTCTTACCACAAAGCATTACACATAAAGGAGCTTATGAGTTCTGACGATGTTAGTGTGGGATCGAATGGTTTTAGGTGAAGAAACAACAAACACTCGCATGCTCACCACATGTCTAGATTATTGAACATCTATTTGATATCATTTCACTGAAATCTTATTTGCTTCAGTGTCGACAATGGTATTATCAAATTCTGAGCCGTTGCCTGATGAACTCATAGTCAAAATACTCGGATTTTTGACTAATATTGATGCATAGTTTCTTTCTATACGATTTGAATACGCACTACAATGCTACCTTCTTCTTCGTTAGCTCTCTTTATTGTGATATTATCACTTCTAACCGTAGTTCGTCATCTCTTTTGATATATCCATGTTCTCACGTTGGATCCTAGATGTGTGTGCACGAGATATGATGTTTGTGCCTATGTTCAATTTTATCAAATGAAAGAGAGTAGTTTGAGCGATAAATCAGCTAATAACTGCTTTTATTTTTCGCATTTTATCTTCAACATTTCGTGTGTAAACAGGGATTAAACTTGAATTACCACTAGTGTCGCTCAAGATAAAGTGTTCATTGAGATCCTCTATTGTTATCGTCATTTCATTCATACTCACAGCCCACACCCGCGTCCACCCACACTCCGTATAGCTAATCAGACTATTTCGATGAAAAGAATATTTTATTTATAAATAAAATAGAATAATTTGATACATTTGATTAAACAAGTGGGTAACTAGCCATAGTTGCAATTCCACATTGATTATCTTTATTTCTACTCATCCAAACATAACCTTGATTACCCCATTTAGTTGTCCATTGATTTTTAAGTATATAATAATCTAAATTATCTTTAGTTGTATCATAACCAACAGCCAAAAGAGAAAAATCAAGTAATGTTGTTGAACAACTTGCTTCAGAATAAACACCTGATGAATAAAAACGAAATGAATCATGATTAGCATCAATAGCTACTGCTATTGGACCAACAGTTGCAAGTGCATATTGAAGATCTATTTCTGATTGAGATTTTATATCGACAAAATCCTTTAGAAATAATTTAGTTTTTTTTTAAATTAATATTTCAATACTATACATACAGTAACATTTGTAACAACATTTTTAATATTAAATCGACAATTTGAATCTTTGGCTTCATAAGGATAACTATCTTCAGAATCAATACCATTATTATCTTTAATATATTGAAATGATGGATCAATAAGTCCACCTTCACAACCATAATTTCCGTAGTTTGTGGAACAATCAACAAGCTGTTGTTCAGATAAAGAAATAAGATTTTTAGATATTTTAGCATGTTGTCCTTCAAGTGACCCAGTTGTTGAAAAAGCCCAACACGAGCCACATTGTCCTTGATTTTTAACTGGTGTCACATATCCTTTTGTGCGCCAATCTAATTCACTTTTTTTAAAAAATAATTATTTAATAAAACAAAATTATTTTACCAACAGATGATGGAAGAACAATATTTGATGGAATATCAAATTTTTTATTTTTTCTCTTTTGATCATTTATTTTCAGTGTATTCATTTTTTTAACAAATTCTTCAAGTGTCTATTTAACAGAGAGATATTAATTAGAAATAAATAATAAGAGAAACTAACGAGATCGGCAAATTGATTCACTTTCATAGTGTATGTATGAATACCTAAATCAGCTTCTAAATTATGTCTTTGAATCGTTTCAACATTTTTTTCCCAAATAACTCGTCTGTAAAAATTAATTTATTTTTAATTCAAGTTTTTATTATTATTTTTACCGAGCTTGTTCATCATCGATTGAATTATGTTGTTTGTTATAGATGCGTTTGAATAATGTCCATGATTGATCTAATGATGATAATGTTGGGCTACTAAAGGAAATGGTGATGAAAAACACCACGATTATATATAAATAGAGAATATATTTCATTTTTCTTTAAACTAAACATTAAGTGCGTATGTTTTTATTCATTTTATAATAGAATTTTACTTTGTCATATGATGATATTACATTTGATAACGATAAAAGTTCTTTCATATTCTTTATGACATGCATCACTTAAAAAAGAATAAATAGACCAGTTTTGTCTTAATCTTTTTTTTTTCATTTTATGTCAATTGGATTTTAACTTATGTTGGGTGTGGGGTGTGGGTGTGGGTGTGGGTGTGGGTGTGGGTGTGGGTGTGGGTNAAGGATGTTCCTTTCTTAAGATATTGAATTTTCAAAAAATAGTCGCCTGCCACAGATTGGTCACAAAAACCGAGTTCACTTGAAAATTCAATATCTCAAGAAAGGAACATTCTTTGTAGCTGAAACTTTCAGGATATTCTAAGGGCCATTAGGCCTATCTATGGGCGAATTATCAAGTCGAAATTCCCTATTTTGATTTTTTCGTAAATACCTGGGAATGGGTCGAAAATTCAATAAAACGACCATAACTTTTGAAGGAAGAACATTGGGGAAAAATCCATTTAGACTTTTTACTACCTCAATATACTCGATTAAATGAGATACGAACGAATCAAAACGGAGGGTATCATCTGAAAAGGTTCCCTCGTAAGAGCCGTTCGACGAACTATCCGAATAGGATTTGTTTCTGTAGCACTTTCGAAGAATTCCATTTGCTAATGAATGAATAAATCTATGAACAAAAAAGTGATTGATAACAAATTTCAAATCTTACAGAGGGTGTGGGTGTTAAACGGAAAGATTCACATACACAATAACACAATCATGTACACCAAGAACAATATGTGAAGCTTATCCGAGACCGGATCGATATGTTCTCTTGTAGAGAGTAACATTAGAAGAATGATGGTGGTAAGAACAGCTATCCACTTTATTCTTCTACAATTCTATATGAAAGAAATTCATGAAAATAAAAATAAGATAAATAGATTTTTTTTATCTATCTTGAATCAATGTGTTCCATTTAATTGTTGAGTCTGAAAAAAAGAAGTTTGAGATTGATGAATTAATAATCATGCATAAATCTAAAACTTGACAATTGGATTCAACTATTCGAGTATTGAAAACCACGTTGATGGTGAGTTTTATATCAGGAAGTAAAAGTGACGGCATGGTTATATACCCGAGTACTTGAACAGCCGAAAACTGAAATAATTAATCAGCTAAATACTCGTATATTTAAATAAGTGAATACTTGCATGATCATATTCAAGTTTCGAGTTTGACAATACTGATATATAAGACCACTTATTTGTTTACGAACAAATAATATGAAGATCGATTTCTTATTTTCATAATCTTATCAGAACAATGTGTGTTCATTTCTATGGATTTGTAGACTTTTTTCAGATCGAATGCTTAAGATGGCATCTTACAAACACCTATTTTTAAATAAAAAAATTCGCAAGGCTAACTTAAAAAAAAAAGACTTCATATATTTATGTCGAAATTTTCACTATCTGTGGTATTTTTTTGTTCTTGAATTTGAAGTGAAACTGATATAACTTTCAATCAACATAAGTTTTTTTCAAGAAATATAAAGAATGTCGAAAAAAATCTTGTGAAACTCATGTTTCAATTTTGATCATATCTCTTCCATTGAATTTTTTGAAAAATATTGTACATGTAGGTTTTCGTTTCTTTATCTCAAACATGTTTAAAATTCCTTCATAAATTTCATTTTCATCTCTAACTTTTTATTCTTTTGTTTAGGTTTTTTAGATTTTTTATCATCGTTTATATTTGTTGGTATGTGATTTCAAAGGAAATTAATGTGTATTTTAAGAGCATCCACGAGATCGCCATCCAGGGAAGTTGTTGAACAATTTTAGTTTTTGAAATAATTTTGCTAATTTGAAAAAACAAAAAGTTATTTAGAAATGCAAAATTTTGACAACTTCTAAACAATATCTTCTTATATTTCGATCACCTTATAGTTTTCACCCAAAACATCGGCTTGTCAAAAAACTATAGCTTTTCAATCATTTTTGTTCATGAATTTTCTCCTCACAAAATTTGGTCAACACCATTTACCAAATTATACCAATCAATAGAGCAGAAGCTGCTCTACAAAACTCTATATTTCATATACCTCATTATTCACCTTGTAAGCCAGGAAAATCCATTATAATAGGTGAAATCGGCCATTTTTTTCGTTCTATTTTATATGCTTTTTTGTACCTTTCTTGCTTGTGTTATGCAGTTAATTTTCAAGAACTTGAGACAAATTTTATACAGTTTTTTAGAGCGTCAAAAGACGCATCTTTTAGTAAGAAAAATGTTGATTATAAAGTGCTAGCAACTTCCCGCAAAACGTGCGAGAATGTTTCTCAAAATACATTATTTTTGCTGTTTTTATGAAAATGTATGCATATTTTTTTTTAATTAAAAGACCGCTTCTTCTCGAGAAAGTTTTGGTTGTTTGATATAAGCTCTAGAAAATGATTCAAAACACGATCAGAGCTTTATGTCCTAACTTTCCCCTGTGATAAGATTAAAAAAATGAACAAATACTTGGTTTATAATACCTCTTATCATACCGTTCCTTAGTTATAACGTAGAAATATCTATTGGGTTCAAGATTTTAATAATGATATGATATGAAACAGTGCTTTTGAATAGAGCGACTATACTTGACATGTTTTCTGTAGAAAACCGGAAGTATTTGGAATCATAATGTCACTATTGCGATTGTAACAAATTATTCAATGAATTTATAGAAATATTTCTCCAATTGATGCACATTTTCGTGTCTCCATTGCACTATCATTTCATTTGTATTCGGCAGATATTGGCTTAAATTTTCTAAATGACTTTATATTGACAGTATATAGTTGCAGTAGTTATCAATCAGATGATTATTAGCGTACTGCATGAAGTCAACTCTTCGTGCCTGTGCCCACTAATTTTGTACTAAAACCCAGGTAGGGGTATGTGCACATGACCCATAAATAGTACTACTCTAATGATTATTATGTATTTTCTTCGTCTTTTGAATGAATTAGGATATCAATGACTGATTGACTGGTACCAGAAGAATGAGTTTTTCAGTATCTTCGATACCTTTATATACATTATGACAATGAACTGTATATCAGTTCCATATGATAGTTCGATTCTTCTTTTATTCATTGTTCTCTTAGCATAGGTGTGAAAGTTGAAGAAGTGGAATCTTTTTATTTCAGGTCATTTTATGGTAATAGAATCAAAGCTCTATCAAATTACTACTTATCCTTATCAATATAATTTTATTGCTTCTGTATTGATTTCAGTGATAATCTTCGTTTTTTTTTAATGGATCAGTGTTGTGAAGGGGAATTTATTTGTACGATAAATTTCCAACAAAGAAAAATTATATTTTTTCGAATATCTTTCTTATCTATATTACTGATCAAAGGAATATTATTGTGATTTTATTCTGTTTTCAGAACTCGAGACCATCATATTATTATTGGTAAGTATTAGCTTCCATTTTTATAGCTTTTAGATGAGATTTGAATTGAAAAAAGATATAATCGATACTCATAAAGAGAGTATTTGCTTTTTCACTGAAAAAAGTGGTACCAGCTAGTACATGATGAGATATTTTAGTACTCTACGTGATTGCACAATGTAAGAAGGGAATCGATAACTGATGATATTCCCTCGTTATAGGAATATCATTTCTGCCATGTCAAATTCTCAACGGTCAGTGGCTGTCGTACGCACGCCAAACCTGGATGTTGAAGACGAATAACTCTTTTTATCTATCAATTTGAAGATCGATCAGGCTAATATTCTTGTGGCTCGATAATACTCTGGAAACGGTTCAAAATTGGGTACCAACATTTGAAGAAAAAATATTGTTTACACAAAGACATTCCTAAGAAAATATTCTCAAGATATGACTTAATGATTTTTTCCCCTTATACTTAGTAGATTTCGATTAGAAGAATACAATTTGTATAGTAACCAATATAATATTCTGCATTAGCCTCTACAGCTCAATAGGCTTGAGGACATTTCAAAAAATTGTGCAACCCTCTTTGTTGATAGAAAAACTTACTCCTGGTCTTTCTAAGGGTGGGATCAAAAAAAGAATTTTATGGAAAAATTATTTTGACATAGAAGATCAAGTTCTAGCGTTATAAAACAATAGTATACGTTATATATTAGAAAATAAATTAACAACAATCTCAGATGATATTCTAGAGAATTATGTTCCACCTTTTAACCGTGCTTTTCGGTTTACCATTGATGCTTTGGATGTCAGACGTTCATCCATAAACCCACACCCACACCACATTGCGACCATTTACAAAC
The DNA here is from genome assembly GCA_905329745.1 of Rotaria sp. Silwood2. Taxonomy (NCBI): domain Eukaryota; kingdom Metazoa; phylum Rotifera; class Eurotatoria; order Philodinida; family Philodinidae; genus Rotaria; species Rotaria sp. Silwood2. The sequence goes on along the minus strand of CAJNSZ010000340.1, from coordinate 21,723 downwards.
GCGAACCAGTGAAATCCGCTTCGATTTGTTCACTAATACGTGTTGTTTAAGAAGGCACGTAGTGTAATATGGTAGTTTATGACCGAACTTGTTATCTAAGAGGCACTTTGTTTGACGAGATAAATTTATTACCTGTAGTCATTTTAGATTCAGTGCGTTTAGGTGATAATAGATACCCACATGTAGATAAATAAGAGTCGGAATGAATTGTTCTGTTTATTTTAGAAATGTTAACAGCTGAAGATGCTCCAACAACAAAACTCAGGCTAAGCTATGTTCATAATGCTTGCTCATTGCCTTATAAATACAAAACTATTGCACAGAGTTTCGATGAGATTGCCTCGCGACATCCTGATTATGAATGCTATGTATTCAAAGGTATGTCTTATCAACTATACGTTGATACTACTGTTGTCTTGTTTCAATAGCCGCCAATAAACGATTCACATATGCGACTCTGAAAAATGAAATCGACTGTTTGTCAATGTCTCTTCTGAAACTTGGATTTCAGAGAGGCGATCGGCTGGCTGTGTCGTTACCAAGTTGTTCTGAAAATCTTGTTCTCAGCTATGTCGCCTCTAAACTTGGTCTGATTAAGGTATGTAATGTCTACACAATGCATAAATCTACTTTTTTCTCGGACGATTGACGAAGTTGAAGTGTTTGAAGAATTCATCTAGATACATTTGAAATCCAAATTGTGCAAAAAAACAGAAAGAGTAAAGGACGATAAGGCTATATTGTATCCTTCAAATGATTCGAAAGTCTTTTATTAGAATTGTATCAGAAGTGATCCGTAATTATATTGCTCCAGTATAATTCCGAATACGATCTATTGAGATTGTTGGGACCTGAAATAACCTCAAAGATCGAAAACATCTTTCTTTCCTTTTATTCAAATGCATATATATAGTTGTATGGAATCTAGTGCACTGATGAATAATATCCAAATTAGAACGAATCAAACTGCATTGTATGCTTAAAAATACCACTTTAATATATAAAAGAAAGCTGTTAGCGCAATCCCTGTGGAATTAAAATGTAAAACACGATGCAGCTGTTCTTGGTATTCACAGAAAGCTTACTTTAATCTAACTATCTTGTGTTACATTTGTGAACAATTCTTTTACTTATTTCTCCAGAACTGGAACCAGGAGGTAGCAAAAATATATTATAATAAGACGTTCTTGAGGTACACTCGAAGATCGTACCCAATCTCTTCAGTTTCGTCACAATCTGAGATTAAATCTGATCGAATCTTTTCAGATTCGATCATCAAGTTTCTCCATCTGGATACAAGCAAACCTTCAAACATGAGTTGTTTTTATAATATGAATACATTTCATTGGCAGGGAGTATTGAAAACATAAGTACTCAGGACTCATTCGAGTTTTTTAGTATTTACTACTGAGATATTGACTTTATAGGGAAATTTTCTTCCAGGACACTCATTTCGAAGCAAAAAGATAATATTGAACTTCGATGTAGAACATGCTCCGTATAAGACTCCAGCAAGACTAGCTTATAAAAATAATTTCAGAGTGTTTTATCAAAGTCTCTTCAAGATATGAATTTTTCAAAATATTCCTGTTTTTCCAAATAACCGTGACCAAGTGCCTAGATTTTGAAAAAATTATATTTTGGAGAAGTGTTATTAGAAATCGTGAAATTTTTTACAGGTTATCTTAATCGGGTCTTTATGCGATCAACACAATTTTCGGTAATGAGGTACTGTAATTACCCACTTGGGTCAACGTTTCATGTCAAAGTTTTAAAGTTTGATGTTACTTTAAGAATAGGATCCTGCAGCAGAAGTTTATTAATAATTCGATGTCTTAGCAACAACGACTCAGAAAGTTGAGCAAGTTCAGGGTATATACCCACTCGCCATGCTCTATCAATCGAATATTGTGATAGTATACAGGCGATTTATTCTTTAAAAAGAGCGATTTACCTAATCGATTATTTCCATCGATTGGTTTGCCATTGCAACGATGATTGCCAGTTGATGAGCCGAAAAGAGAAAAATACATTCGATGAGAAAAGCAAAACTTGCCTTATCGATGTATTCCCATCGATCAGTTTGCCATCCGAATTGTGATCCTTGACAAATTCAATACAAAGATGTTTGATCTAAATACCACATTGATATGTAAGTAGGAAATGTTCGATTGATTGACATAAGTGGTTGGAGCAATAGTAGCTTCTAGTGCTAGTAGGACTATAGTCAAGAATGCGGCTAGTAGTGTGTTCAGTAATCCAGTATTGAAGGCAATATTCTTACAATTGTTATAGGATACCAGTACTGAATGTGATATTTCACTACTATATCCAGTTGTATCATACTACTGCCAGGTCATCAGTACTCTACTCAACAGTGGAATCAGTAGTTAGTCAGTACTGATCTAATATTTTTCTGAACTACAACTGAATATATTTGACTAAACACTAATAGTAAAAGTTTCAGGATTTCAGTGTTGAACAATCAGTAAATGAGCTAAGGTGATCACTTCGTCAATATGAAAATTTTCTTCCGTATCCTCTAAGAACAGTTTCCATCAGTTAAAGTACTTCAACAATAAAAATTGAAAAGCGTTTATTTTTTGTACCTTTTGCCTTTAAGTCTACCCATATCTATACTGACAATCGTTGCAATTTAATCTATCTGAAAAATGCAAATTTTTCTGTAACTGATGAAATCATTTTAATGCTTTGTTCTTAGCTGCATATGAACCCTGCTTCCGTAGCTCGTGAAGTAGCCTATGGTCTCAATAAAGTTGGTTGTAAGGGTATTGTAATTGCTGGAATCGATAGTGTGCTGAGTACGCTGAAATTGGCAGTGCCTGATCTCGAAGATGAATCGCGCAAGAGTGTACCGACTCTCAAGCACATCATTCTGACTGGATTGGATCGAAATCCGCTTGCTGATATTCGAGATACGCATTTGTACAATGAGTTAATCATACAAAACAAGCAACATCCAACCGAACATGAAATAGGCTCAGTTGATCCAGAGCTGCCGCTGTCAATTTTTCTGACTTCGGGCTCAACGGGGCAGCCTAAAGCGGTTACTTATACGAATTTTGGAGTGTTTAACACTATCGCAATGTTTACATTCTACTATGGCTCGTACATATTGCGGCATTGTTCATATGTCGGGATGCACCACATGTCATCCGGTGTGTTAGGTTCTCTTTTGCCGTCGACGAATCTTTGCAAGATCGTCATACCAGCTTTAAATTACGATCCCGAAACCGCCATGCGCGCAATCCATGAAGAAAAGTGTACAAGTATGTTTAGCGGTCCAGCTTTCCTTCGCCGTATTCTCGCACATCCAGATCGACATAAATACGTTTTGAGCTCATTACAATATGTTGGGGTTGGCTCAACACCTGTACACTCAGATTTCTTACGCATGCTCGAAGCAGAACTTCGAATTGGTCGCATCGGTCAAGAATATGGTCTGACCGAGAGCGGAACCTTTCTCAGTAGTACTCTCTACGTCGATTATGACGATGATCGACGCCATACATCAATTGGTCGGTGTGTGCCACATATTGAGCTCAAAATCGCTAGCAACGATGGAACAACACTTCCGATCGGATCTGAAGGAGAAATATGGGCTCGTGGTTATTCGGTTATGCGTGGCTACTATAATGATCCTGAGCAAACGGCAAACGCCATAACTAATAATGGATGGCTTCGAACCGGTGACCTAGCCAGTATGGATGAGGAGGGATATTTGTTCTTCGTCGGCCGAAAAAAGGAGATGGTTATTCAAGCCGGTGTCAATATTTATCCACTAGAAATTGAGCGAGCTATTTATGAACATCCAAGCGTAGCCGAGGTTTACGTGTTTGGCATTCCCGATCCTCTCATAGATGAAGTTGTATGTGCATTTGTTGCCCTCAAACCTGGAATGACATGCGAAGAGGAAGAGCTTAAGAAATTCATTGGCGACAAGTTATATGCATTCATAGTGCCAAGGCATATCAAATTTGTGAATGATTTTCCCCGAACACTATTAGGAAAAGTGCCTAAGCACAAGCTCGCTGAGGATATGGTCAAAGCTTTAAATGACTAATATAAACTATGCCACATAATCAATGAAATCTTTTCGCAGCTTTTTTTTCATACTACCTAATACGTTTCATTATACACGCAATATACTAAATTCTCTGTATGTGGGTGTGGGTCTGGGTGTGATGGTGTCAGTATGGCTTCGGGTCTTTCTTTCTATGATACCCACACTCTCACCCTCATCCACACCCCTTGTTCGATGCAGCAAGTCTCTTTATCAGTGTTCTACTTATCTTTACAGTTAACTATATTCTTGATCAATGTAAACGGAGAATTAATTTTGAGACTACTTCTCATTAGTTCCAATAATAGCAGATGTTTTCATGTCTCATCTTGCAAACAGCATTGATGAATTGATTATTACAAAGAGGTGTATGTGAATGACATGGCTACGCAGATGATACATTTGTACTTACTAAAACATATTCAACATTGTCGGCTGAGTTTGATGAAATAAGAAGAATTGGTTTAGCTAATACTTAGTCATCCATAGTGATTTATTGATATCCCAATTGATATTAGATTCATACAAAAGATGAAATATAATCATGAAGAATTCAAAATTGAGAATAGTCGGATACGATAAAAAAACGTATGTATGTTGAAATCCCATTTATTGGACAAAAAAAACATGCAATGAAAAAGAAAGTCATATATCTATCAAACAATTTACGTTCTGATCTTCATGGTGGTGATTTTTTTACAAAACCACCACCATCAGTATATTTTTTCACAATAAAGATCCGATTGTCAAACATACGTACATTGGCAAGACGGAAAGCAATGCATACGACATATGCCTGAGTATGGTACATTCAAATTCTCATTTGATCAATTGATTAATTAACAACATTACAGTGCTGAAAGTAATAATGGCAATAACATGACCGATTTCAGGAAAACAAGATCATGCAAGAAAGTGGAACAGAGTTTATAAGAGTATTGTTTTCTCTTCCGTCTCATAACACGATAAGGATATTCTTCATCATATCAATTTGACAGAATTTCGTGTTGTTTGGTAAGACAATCATCGTTATCACCTGCTTATTAAAGCATCTTTATTGACTCATGCATACAAGCCTGCACTCAATCAAACAACACACTCGGTACCTATGATTATTTTCTCAGACAGCTTATCAATAAATATGTTGCTTGACTCAAACGATACGATCTTTTTTCTTTGCTCTCTTCTCTTTATTGTATTAATCCTTTGTTCTTTAATTGATCTATGTATCGTTTCTCAATTACGCATACTATTTCTTGATAATGATGACTTAGTTCATCGAAACGTCGAATTAATTATAAATAAATTCAATGTTCAAATCTGTTATTTTAAGTCGTTGTTGTCATTTCATTAACTCCTAAATTATTGCCTTTAACAAATTGTAGTATTATTTTATGAACATGAAGAATCTTTTCTCGATAGGTCGTTATTTTTACTAATATATTGTGAAACACGATCTGAAAGGAATGTTGAAGGGTATCGGGTGAAAATTTGTACGTACACCCCTATATCTGTTAGAGATGGTTGCGGAGACGCTAGAAACCAAGCTCTTGAGAGTACAAACGTTGGTGAGGATGAGAAGAAGAAACATTGTCAAAACAATACAATACTTTTTGAACATAGGAAAGCGATACGACTTTATTGCCAGTATCATATAACACCACTTTATTGAAGATACAAATATGGAATTAAGAATCAAAACATTTCCGAGAAAAAAGTAACACCTGTTTCTATTCAAGCAATACAGTTAACTGCAGTCTTTTCAAAATGATTTTTCTTACAACACTCATTAAATGGCTTAAGGAACAAACTTAAAATGTGAAGTCACACATCCAGTCCGTCCGCACCCTTGATAAGTGCCAAGTTGGTGATTGAATACCCAGAATCCATCCGACTGAGCAAGAGCTATTGTATAATTTGTATTGTTAACCGAAATGGTGACTCCATCGGCAAGAATAAGTGATGACCCAAAAATGATAAGGAAGAGCACAATAGCGATCGATTTCGCAGACATGTATGCTTGTCTAAGCTGGAGGAACAATTTTTTAACTTTCTGTACAAGAAATCAGCTACACAGAAAAGCAAACTCAACACACGAGCAGCTCAGCAGATGAAAAGGTTCAATAGAAATGTATTTCGCTTTTTCTACTCCTGTCAGACAATGATAATATGACTATTAATAACGTCTACATGCACACTATTTCTTATTTTTGCTTCGGCTGCAGTATATACATTTACAGGTAATTCTGTAAAGCATGAATTAATCATACTTATTCATAAGCAAAACAAATACACATGTATTTTGTTAAATTAATGCTAATTTAAAGTGAAGTGGGGAAAAAGAATTCGTATTACTTGTCGTTTGCTGCATCAGTAATAAACGACGTTTCGCCATGGACGTGGGTACAGCTATGCGTGTTGTTGAGTATCGGTGTGGATGGATGTAGATGTGCCTCAAGATAAGGCAAATAGTAACATTTACATCCACACCCGATCAAAATAATCGAATACGATAAATCAAAAAAAACACAACGATCGAATGATTCATTTGCAATTATAAAGCATAGTCCTTTTCACTATGTGTGTAATTTAGTCATCTACTTGAAATAGTTCCTTTAGAATATTCTTTATAGATTTCCAGTAAATGAGACATACCATGCACTACCGACGCAAATCTAGAAGAAGTGTGAATCATTGGCTACCTGCGTGCTGGAATGTTGCTTTCAAGTAAATAATGCATTTATATAATCGACACTGATTCACTTATTCATATAGTTGTTCGCTACAGCCATCATTGAAGTGGCCAATCCCACACTCCTCATTGGCCTTTGCTGGGCACCATTTTTTCGTTCTTCTTCGTAAATGTATGTACACACATGCATACACTTATTTCATTTTCATGACATTGATTGAAACTTGGATTAAAAACCGAAATGAAACTGATAAAACAAATATTTGAGCATTTTCTTGTTGCTACCTATATCAGCTAGTTTGAAAATGAAGAACACCGCTCATGTCAATCGATTTGATTATTTTAAAAATCTGCACACAAAAAAAATACCCGAGAATATTGGGTGATACATCGAATAATTTGATTCTGCACCAAAGTTTTTTATACACTGTCACGAAATGAAACGCAGTGAATGAAATTGCGATAATAAAACAAGTATATGTGCTTGTATTAATTAGTTTACAGTGGCAACATTACAAGAATATAAATGACTACCAACTTTGTGCATTGAATTGTAACTTCGTTGAATGAAACCTTGATGGAGTTTATCCGATAAAGAATTCCCTATGGAAAGCTAATGTTAAGAGATGAACAATCAATCTTGACATGTCGACTTCGATTTCAGTGACATATCGCTATCATAAATATAAAAATGCTCGGTGAAGTGTAACTTGCTTTTTCTTGTCTTTTCTGAGAGACTAAAATCACTAGCACGATGTCTGCACCATTTTTCTCGTTCAGAAAATCTCTCTTCTTCGCTGAAGTAATACCCTCCATAGGGAATATTCAATGTTCTTCCAATACCTCGGCTTGTAAGATATTTGAGAGCTGAACAAATACGCAAACTCTTTTATGGAAATCAATGTCGATATTGAAGTTCAGTTCAAAATCGATGATTTGCTACATTTTTCAGTTTGACTCTGTTTTATTAGTCGTGGGTGGAGACATAGGTCTTTTCTTTACTCCCACATCCTCACGTGTCTGAAAAACCCATTTACATAAAGTCTACCGGATTCGAAAATCTATTGAAATATGGACATACAGTCAGATTGCTGTTGATTCAAATCGACTACTTTCTGAAGTAGGTGAATGAATCATGATGTATGAGAAAGAAATATGAATCATATAAAGAGTAGGAGTAAACGGAAGCGATGGCATGAAAAAACTCGCTGTTCTCTCTCTCGCTCTTTGCCTATATAAGTTAGAGACTCGAAACAAAATATTGAACAAACAAGATATAACTTCATTTACTTCATATTGCAATCTATTAGAGAGAATAACATGTCAAAAGGTGTGTTGGAAGTGATCATTCTCGAAGGACGCAGTCTTAAGAATTGTGATTTTTTTGGTGAAAATGATGCATATGTTGAAATTTACATGGACAAAAAATATAAACAACGTACAATAACAATTAAAAATACGAACAATCCAGTATGGAACGAACGATTTACACTCAATGTTCACAAGGGTGATAACACAATTCATTTTGATGTCTACGATGCTGATCTGATTGGTAGAGACACAATTGGTAAAGGTAAAGTTAGTTTGAAGCATGTTTTCGATGATGGTGAATTCGATGAATGGATAAAATTACCTACTCGCCTTGGACTGTCGTCTCGTGGTGAAATTCATGTCAAAATGAGTTTCACGCCGAGTGATTGACTAATTTAATATAGTTATGCATTCAATTGGTGTTTTCATTGAATCACTGTAGTCATCGTAAACAACAATTCATTACAAATTGGAAGTACACATTGATAGGTCATAAAAGTTGTATTGTTCGTTATTTTATTATGTTTTTTATTTATTTAAATACTAATAAACAGTTTTTTTTTAATTCATTTTTGTCATCATTTTTTTGCAATACGCTCGTGTAAATATAGACATCAGCGCATTGCTGTTTGCATTGAATAGCATATATTGTTTTGACAAGGTTAGTACGTAACGAATAGTGGTGATTTTTTAAAAATTGATAAAACGTGTTACTCTAATGACAATCTTGAATGAAATAATTTTAAATATTGATTCAAGTCGTTTATGAAAGAATCAAACTGGTAATGCCTTTGACTATTGCATCCATATTGGTCTTGCGTATTGGTTCTCTTTTTTGTCGAATCAAGTCAAATTAGAATTTTTCTTGAGTTTTGATGAATCATTTACATATATCAAACGTGTCAGAATCACTTGATTCTTACATTCAAAACAGATGTATTCGATCTGTGAGAGATTGTCATTAGCTACATATCTCACAATTGGATTCGATAAAATCAGACTATCAAAAATTGTTAGATCTTATAAACATCCTAAAGGATTATATGATTAGAAAATATTTGTGCTCAACGGCATAAAAACGGTGTGTTTTTCTTGTCTATCTTTTAGACAAATGCGCGCAGAGATATTGATCAATCCGATAATCTTGTACAACTCCTATCTTTTTCATACAAGACATAACGCATCGTCTATGGTCTCCTAAATTTTACATTTGATTGTTTTCAAAAACATTATAACCTTTCTTTAGAAAAAAACTGTCATCTATTTACTAACCGTGTTTTATTCTGAATAAAATTGAGCAAGAAGTAGTGTTTATTTCGGGTTACACTTTTCAGATACCGTTCGTCATGTTCCGTGTTCATGACAAGAGAGAAGGAAAAGTGTGTGAACGAGTTCCAATAAAAAATCAAAAAGATCTGACAACTTTGAATGAAGCGATCGTTTGTTGAATACCTCCATCGAAGTCAACTAAATGTCTTATTAATAAATTAGACTTAACACAAAAGACTTTCGCTTTGTTAATCCTTGAGGACATATGAAGCAAATCATTAAAATGTCTCAATCTGTATAATGAATATAAAAAACTTACTATCCAAAAAAACCTGTAGTGTTCAAATGTATTTACTGATAGGCAAGTTAGAGAGTGCTCATCGCGTCTAAAGATGAGTCTGATGCTGATTGTTTGTATCTTAGCAAAATAAAAATTATTTAACCGTATATTCAAAATTGATCTATATGTTTTATGATATTTTGACTAGTATTCAAGCTTTCTTTTAGATCAAAGTTAAAACCAAAACTAATGAATAGAGAACTTATGCTTATGCAAAATATTTTAACTCTGAAAATATCTTGCTTCTGATTTAAACTATTTATTTTCATGATATGATCATTAGTACTACGTAGAAGATTTAACACGTCAAGCTAAAATTCTTTCTATTTGCAGCTTGTCGAAGATGTTTGATACCTGTTGGCGTTAGTCCACATTCTTTCAGATCAAGTTCTATTAATGATTCATTGTTTATAAGCATTTCAACAAGATCATCGACGCATGCATCTGTCACCAATCGATTTGATTGAAGATAAAGCCGTTTAAGACTGGTATTGTGCGTAACAAGCACATTGGCCAACTTTTGAATCCCTCGATCAGTCAACTGATTCTGAAAAATACCGAGAGAAGTCAATGACGTATTTTCTTCGAGCATGTTAGCCAAATACTCGATTCCTTGATCGGTGATCTTCGTATCGCTAAGATAAAGTTTTCCTATCATTGTTCTGTTTTTTGATAATAGATTTGCGAGCAATTCAACTCCAACATCCGTAATCGGATTGTGACTAAGATTGAGCTTGGTCATTGATGTATTATCATGTAAACTGTGCTCTAAAATTGAGACGCCACGATCAGTGATTTGATTTCCTTGTAATTCCAGCTCAGTGCATTGCTTATTGATTACAGCCATTTGAGCTATTATGCCCATATCTAGATCGGACACTTGGAGCATACGTAAGTCAATCCGTGTGCTCATTGAAAAGCTATTGATTTTATCTTCAAGAGTTTTGTTATGATGACAAATTGTTTCTGAAATAAGAAACATGACTATTCAATTTCTAATTCCAAACCAATCACAATTCTCTCAAAATATCATTTGCAAAGTTCTCAATCGAATTATGCCAAACAATGATTTAATATTTTGTCTTAAGAGAATTTTTGACGGAAAAATGATTTAAGAAAACTTACTTCTTAAGAGATCCATTTCTTCACTCAATTGCGCAATCATTGCTGTATCTTTTGTACACTGATCATTGAGATGTGCATGTTTCTTTTTAAGTAACTCAATGTGAGTCTCGTATTGAACATTATTTTGCTTTAGATCGTTGTTCTCAGCCAGAATTTCAGCAAGTACCGGTCGGATGTGTTCGTAATGACACGAACTTATATGAACGCCCAGTTGCTTCTTATGTCCCGTCCATGGACACCGAATATCGACAGCTGAACATGGTACAATTGTTTTCGGACAAATTTCATTTATATGATTATTAAAGTCACTTCGTTTGATATCTGTCTGTCCACAAGCGACACATTTAACAAGAAAACAATCGAGTATATTGTTGATAAATACAGGAACTTCCATCAGATCATTGTTCAACAATACTTGATTACATATGGAACACGAAAGATGTTCGACGAGTCTATTGGTGATACATCGACGACAAAATGCATGTAGACAGCGAGTCGAAACGGGATCGACGAAAGGTAGATGACATAATGTACATATGAATTGCTTGTCAATCTTCTCCTTATTCACATACTCGTACTTGTCACTTGTAATCATCGTCAGGCCTATTCAAATTTTCTAAAACTAAACAAAAAGAGTTCAGATTTAAATAACAAAACTTCTTTTCATCCATTCATTTTCTGCTGCACACATCGATGACTGCGTGACAACAGAACTATTGCTCGCAAAAACATTGATTGAAATACAGAAGACAATGTATTCGTTCTGTGGGTTTTTTATTATGGGGAAATATTAATAATGCGTCATCGTAATTGATGACTCAATGCCACTGTTCTGTTTTGAGAAATTTTGAAAAAAAAGTGAAGTAATATTAACAATTCGATTTTAAATATTGATTCACAATATTTAATTAATTGACAAAAGTTTTTTCGTCAGAATAGTTATGAGTTGAAATTTGTACAATTAAAGTGGCACCACCGTATTTGACATTTTAATATCGTAGGAATAAATTGGAAACGTTTTTTTACTAATATCCTACAGATGATGCTGAAAGAAATGAAAATTCTTATTGAGTATATATGATACTCTTTTTCTTTTTTTTGTATGTGAGGAAGCTCGTTACTAACCATTGTTTGATGGCAACATAAAGTTACTCAGTTGAAAAAGAACTGCATGAATTTGCTAGTAGACAAGTTGACGTAACTTCCATTTTTCGATAAAATATTTCTCATCGTGCTTCCAAATTTAAAGAAACTTATGTGTTAAAACATGAACCCTGTTCATTCTGAAAATTTCAATAGCAAACCACACATGCATTGAATACATTATGACCAAAGATATTGAATAGGATAGTGATATTAAAATCTTCCGAACTTTTTTTAATTGTTTAAACGTATCCTTGATAGTGTCCCAAGAATCATGAGCAAAACAATTCATAATTCCCTAACTTGTAAAACCATAATATCATGCCGTCTATCTGTCACGATCTGCGGCGAGAAAGAAGAAAAGATGGGTCCAATGAAAAGATACTCGACAAACTCAAATGACTAAGTAACTAAATCATTCAATTCAATCAAAAGAAAGGATCACAATGTGGACTTTTAAATGGTCAAAACTCTTCTTGAGTAGACTTACTACGTCAACTCTTACGATGAAGAAAAGAAAATCGCTTTTGGTGTTGATTATCCAGTCTAGTTATTTGTGCCATTTTAAGTAGACAAATAATTGTTCGATTAAAGTCACGATATCATGGGCCACAAGCACTAATGATAATATCTTGTTGACGTTGACATCTCTTCTTCGTTCTATTATCTCAATAAAATAATGCGTGTTATTGTTAACTTACTTCATTTATTCTGTGAAATTTGTTTGTTGTTTTTCTCATTTTCTACGGTAATCTTCGATGCCATCTAGTTCAATTTTCAAATAGGCCTGTAATTTTTTGTCAAATAAAAATTGGGTAGATTTCTTAGTGATATGCAAATGTATTCGCATTAATTTTTATGAAAGAAATTGATTATGTAATGATTCATCGAACATAATTTATATACATCTATCTTCTTTTTTGTCCGACGAACGTGCTTCGAAAGCTCGAAGACAGTTCTACAGAAACCTGCTGCGCTCCGTTAAGATTTGCGCAACGAGGCATAGGCGTGCGCTAAAGCGCAGGATAGTTCCAGGGGTTTCTGTTTCACATAACAAAAGCAACAATCAATCCATTATGTCTATTTACTTTTGAACAAAATTCTACCGATTTGTAACTCTTTCAAGAAAACTGTTTGTCTGTTATAACTTTAGGATTTTGAAAATATTCTAATGTTAGATAGAATATTACTTTTATGACAAGGATTTGAGTTTAATCAGATCTATGTATAAACTAAAGTCGAAAAGCTGTTAGCACAATCCCTTGCGGGATTAAAAATTGTGAAACACGAGGGCTCTACTATTACTAATTGAATGGAAATCCTATCATTCAACTATGTTGCGCTACATTTGTAGCTAACCGTTTATCTGATGCTTTACAACTACAGTTTCTCTGTCACGGCTTGTGATGGGTAGGGAGATTCTCTGTCACGGTCTGTGATGGGTACCTGGATTGTCTGTCACAGTCTGTGATGGGTATTTTGTTTCTCTGTCACGGTCTGTGGGGGGGGGGGCAATTTCTGCCCCTAAACACTTCAGCACTCCTTTCAGATCGTGTTTCACAAAAATTTTGATGCTATCAGATGTATGTATAAACTAAAGTCGAAAAATTTTGATGCTATCACATCAAATTGGCCTTCTTATTTTGAAGATCAAGTATTACCATTGACATTTTTTCTTCGTTCTTCAAAATTGCATATTTGAATAACTTCGATAACTTCTCATCAATTCAAATAGATAACAATAATAATTGCGTTTTTTCTTGCTGAAGGCAAAAATAAACAATTAGCAACGCATTCAGTCTTTCATTTGATCGTCACTTCAAATAACGCTAAATTTTGAGTCAATCAAAAAATAATAAAATTTAATTAGAATCGAAAGAAAACATGCATGAAATACACAACAATAACTAATCCAAAAATTAACAAAATCATTTAAACATTCGTTTGCATAGAACTTCATATAACGTGAAATTTTTCTTAAAGTATTGTAAGTCAGAGATGGAATTGATTGGCGCTTTTTTTTTGTCCAGCCCGAACCAAACCGATCCTATCTCTGCTGTACATGTATGAAAACGAAAGTAAAAGGCACTTTTAAACAACAGTAAGAAACTATGCTATTCAAACCTTACCAAATGTTTAATCAGAACGAGAACAACTTCACAAATATAGCTGGCTTTTTCCTCGAGCAAAAACAAATGCAAGAAGCTGCAGAAATCCTCACAATTGAATTTGGATATGCTTGCTTACATTTTTGCTATTATAAAAGTTTTTTTTTCTTTTTATATTTCTTGTAAAAAATAACGTCACGTGAATAGCATGATTATGATTAAAAGCAAAACGTATGAGTTGCGAAGAAATGCTTCAAACTAATACGTGCATTTTCTTTCACAACAGTTGACGTCATCGAAATTGATAAGTAACATTTTGTATTTTTTTTCTTATAGCAGTTCAAATTCCCAAGCACAGACATCTGTTCGTTTTAATCAGAATAAATGCAAGGTAAAAATTTGAAATTAACTGAAAAATTTATTTGATTCAGATGTAAAAGAATTCGGCATAGATATAGAATTTTCTTTCAATATATTTTTTTTTCAAGCATACAGAATATGACATTAATCGATAGTTATATATTTAGTCTAAAAACAATTTAATTATATTATTTCTATTTAACATTTTATTTTAAGTCTATTATTTTTGTTCATTGTAGATTTATACTTTGAATATTCAACAATACTTCACTAGCTATGACACGATTTATCGATGTAGCGAAAGAATCGTCATCATGTATTCTACATGAATATGAAGCACATCGCTTAAAAGGTCGTTATTCTAATATGGAATTATTTAAACAGATTCAAGAAGCTAGTAGTCATAATGATGATCCAAAAGCTCGAGCTGCACATTGTTGTTATATACATTTAATCGGTTTTGTGCCTGGCTTAGATGAAAAACCACATGGAGGTGGATATGAATCAGAAGCCGTTGAATATTGTATTGATGACGCTGTACTCTATCAAAATTTAAGTGAACTTGTTGATAAACGTGAAGAATATGCAGTATTCGAAGATAATCTTGGACCAACACTCGAAAAAATGATACATGAAGCAAGAGAACCATCATTTGATCTCTTACGTCAAGCTTGCAGTAATTTTGAAAAAGAATGTCATATGGAAATGCATTATGCTACATGTCAACGATCATTTAATTATTTTGTTGAAAAAGGTGTTGATACTGATGAAGCACTTGCTTATGCATTTGCTATTTCTTTCTATACTGGTACGTATAGTGAAGCACTTAATCAAAATGCTGCTCTTATTGTACGAAATCAAAATCGAAATGCTTCAAAAAATACTGAAATAGCTAAAATTGATGATAGAGCTGCTATGATAATGTATTATCTTATAAAAGGTTTATCACATATTGATTTTTATTGGGGTGTAGCAACACGATGTGTAGAATTAAATTCAAAAGAACTTGATGATTATCAACCTGGTTTTTTGATAACATGGCTTCAATTTAGTAGCTCAAATAAAGGTTTAGCAGCACCCGATTGGTTTAAAGAACGTAATACAATCTTTTTTATTTATTCATTAACTGGTCGAAGCATACAAAAATTTTCTAATTGTGCTGAAGATGAAGATGAAGTTCTTTTTTTACCTCATTCATCATTTTTAGTTTGTCATGTAGAAAAAGTTTGTGGAAAAAATCATATTTATTTAAGGCAGGTTAGTCGAAATTCTTCTTTATAATTAATTGTCTAATGAATAATAATATGTTTATTATAGATAGAACTTGGTCTATGCAAATATGTTATTTTATGGGTCGACGATCATATATTTGATGATTGGTGGGAAAATAAAGAACATATGGAAAGAGCAAGTACACTTGGTACTGAAATAAATGTTCATTTTATACCAAAATCCAATACAACAGCAGCATTGATATTTCTTCGTTCAGAATTTTGACAACGACTTAAACATAATGAAACATTTCGTATTGTTACAGATATGAATAGAGAAAATGAAATACCCACTGATAATGCAGGTGTTCGTTTAATTTATCAAGTTAGACAACTTGGTTTCAATAATCAATGTCTCGTTTTTACTGGTGATGCTTCGGAAGGAAGGAAAAAACTTGCGCAAGCTTTCCAGGGTAAAGCAATGAATGGAATTCAAGTTTCTGACTTTGTATCTGACTTAGATCGATTTGTTCATTTTAAGTAATATGTTATTGTTTCATTCATTCTCAGTCAGATTCTTGGTAATCGGACAATGTGTAGCATGAATAGTTAATCGCAACACTATAATTCAATTATTAATTCGAATAGTCTTCGTCATTCTGAATGACTACAACCATCACAAATAATATAATCGAATAAGGACTTTTCGTTTTGGGACCAGTCAGAGAAAAAAATATATGTCTTGTCCTGAAGAATCCGTTAACAATATTAGTATGGTGATGAAACTATCGAATCATGGATAGAATTCGATGTCATGCACACGCATGAATATAAAGCTAGTAACTTAGATACAACCGATTACACACAATCACTATGGACCAATCATCTCCTATATAACTCAAAAGCTCCTGTTCAACTTATCATTTATAGCTGAAATAGCCATTCAGCAATACAGAAACTAATAATTGAACTATAGCGTTGTGACGAACTGTTCAGATGACAAATCGTTCAGCATCAAGTTCTTCATTAATTTCATAAATAAATTTCTATCTGGTCTCGGTACCTTGGCGAAGCCACTTCTAAAGACATGTCTCTATCTAAACGTAAGATTGCAACATTTGAAGTCAAAATATCCAAATATTTTTGAAAGCAATAAAACTTAATAAGTACGTTTATTTTTCGAAATTTAGTGGTTATTTTCTTACATTGTGTATTATGTCAAAAAAAATAAATAATACGTTACCAAAAATAAAAAGAGATAGACTAATTTTTAGATCATTCTACCGTAGCACAAACGATGAAGATTGAACTCCATTTAATTATCGAAAAAATAATTCTCTATTATAAACAATTAGATTTGATAGAATTTATTTTCAAGAAAATTCTACATTAACAATGAGTTAAGTGGATTTGTAGAATAGAAGTCAAGAGTTATTTATTACAAGATCATTGTAATAAAGTTATTATTTATAAAATGTCTTATGAATCGAAAATAGAAATTGATTTTGACATTTTTCTGCGATGTTTTTTACTTATGTAACTTTTCGTCAGTTGATTGCTACTAAAAAACTCTGAATAAACATAGGGTTTTCTATCTGTCTTTGCCATATTAATAAATAAAATACTTATCTGTTAGGATTTCATTAATTTTCCAAAATCGTCTACTTTTGGTTCATTAATTGTTTTTTTTTAACAAATCAATCATACTGATATTGATGTGATTTGGAGGCGAATAAATTCAGATGCTGAATAGATAAACATATTCACTTTTTCTTCGATTCTTATTAAGCATTCAGAAAGTACTTCCTAGACAAGTTCGATTTTACTAAATGCTAGCAGATGAACTTGTTAATGTCACGTTTTGATGCCTTTATGGCATGCGCCGGACCCAAAGACTCGAATTTGGTCCTTACTGCAATCAACACCAAGCAACTAACATAAGAACACAACAACTTATTGCTCCAAAAAAGTCTTAGAATTATTGGTCAAATTCACCATTACGTTATTAAGTAGTGTTTTGTATTTAAATTCTATTTATATAATTTGTCTACAAAGCGGTATTGCTTGGTTCTCTTCGTCATTATCATAATACATGAGTCGATATCGTTATAAAAAATTCTTGACACGAATCGACAAGATTTGCTACCTTCGGTAAGACAAAACAAAATGCGATAGCATATTACCCTGTGTCATTGAAATCAAGATGATAATGAACGATAGATGCTGAGTAGAAATATGTGAGACTAGTTGTAGTCTTAGTCCTATAGAATCTGACCAAGATCTGGGTTGGAACTACGAGAAAAAAACAGAATTATTCAAGCTGGAATTTAAAGTTTCAATCAAATCTACTATGAATCTGAGCGGATTCTCGCAAGAATCACATTTATTAATTGGATAAATCACAAAAAAGAAATATTCAAAGCTTTACTTAAATTAGATACAAATATTTTTATCTGCATAATTTTGTTCTTAGTTTTTTTAATGAATTACCAAATCTCAGCAACTGTCAAAACAATGGTGTAACGAGAAAAATAAAGCAATGGAAGGGGAAAGGACAATTGCCTGACCATATCTTTATAGGAAAAGAAGACCATCCAGTAGAACGAATAATATTTTAAGCACCAATGAAAAACGTTGGAAAATTTTATTTCAAAAAGAACAAAGAATTATAAAGAATAGCGTCATCTATCACAGTCTTCTTTTGTTTGAAAATTCATTAAAACTTTTTTAAATGAAAGTTCAATTCATAGAAATTTTTTCAAGTAAAATTCATTAATAAAAATTTCATAAAACTTTGTTTTTAAAGACTTGAATGATTCATTAAAAAAAAAAATCAGTCGGTATGTTCGATCGATCGACAATGAATGAATAAACGAAAGAAAAAAAACTATTCATTTTCTCATTGCTTGACAAACTAACAAGCATGAGTTCTTCATCATCGGCTTATAAAACTGCTATTAAACAACTTCTTGCTCGTATTCAACTAAATTCAAATGATACAAATTCAATCGTAATGTTTAACATTATAATTATTTCATTATCTTCTTACAGTTTGTTTGTTTTTTTTTGTTTCTCTTTCAAATAGAATCAATTAAATACAATTATCGAACAATTTCTTCAAAGTTATCGTCTCAATGGTCTATTAGCTGAATGTTTACAATTTTTAATACAAATTGTTAAACAAATAATTGATCTTTATCCAACAATAAATGATTTTCGTCCATTAATAATTCAATGGTTAAAATTTAAACGTGATGTTGAAAAAAAAAATAAAGAATTTTTTGAATCAAAACTTAAATTACGTTCATTCCTTGATGTTGCTATACCATCATCATTTAATCGTACAAGTACAAAAGCAAAAGATTTTCTACTATGCGAACTATATGAATATCGAAATGCTAAGTAAATGAAATTTTCTATTTAATTAATTGTTTAAATTCAAATTTTTTATTCTTTTTTTTTTAAAGTATAAAATCTACACAAATGATTGATGAACGTCGCGCATTAGTTCGATCATTATATGAACAATTTTTTGGTGATGGTTCAAATCATTTTTTATGTGCACGAATTTTACTTGAACAAATTAAACTTGATTTAGCAAGTGGAAATACTTTAGATACGTATGAAATTTTATTTTATTTTTATTTTATTTCTTAATTTTCTATATCTTTAGTGATGAATCAAATAATTTAGCAAATCATCTTCGTAAATGTTCACCAACAGTTGATGATATACATGGTATAGTACAACGTCTATGGCTTTATACAGAATATTATTTAATTAAATTTCAAGTTTATTATTCAAAATTAACGAATGATGTTAGTAGAAAGAATAAAAATATGAGTGAATTGCAGCTTTTTTAGTACGATTAAGATTTTATGCGTATTTGACTTATATCTTTTGTTTCTATTGATTGATTTGAACAATTTTTAAAATATGTTTTCATGGATAGCAAACTGCAAAAAATACAAGGTTATCAGAAGATTTTTTCGTCTATAGAACTCGTTGAATTGATCATTTTCGTAAAAAAAAGAGTATTTAAATTGACTCAATAAACCATGGTACTAAGACTAAAATACTCTGAAACTTCAACTATGCCTAACTGTTGCTGAGCGGTAGTTGATGTTTACTTCTACCAAGTTTTATAGACAAAAAATATGATTTACAAGCATTTTATCGATCGTAGATAGATGTACTAACGAGGCAAGTTTTTCAAGTGCTCAAACGTTTTTAAGTCGAGACTATGTGCAATTATGTAGATCCAAATGAGTGATGAAAATCCTAAAAATAATTCCTTCCCTTAACTTATTGCTAAAAATATACTTCATTTTTATGGTATTTTTTAAATAAATGTCGTGCAGCGAAAAGACCTGAAACTTTCACAGTAAACGACTTTTCTTAAGGACTGTCCGTATGCAATGTTTTCACTTAAAATTCGGAAAACAGTTCTTTTAGACCATAGCATTTACTTAAAAAACACCAAAAACTACAATATCTCTGTAGTAATAAGCTGAGGGCAAGAAAAAAAAGATAATGAATAGCTCATTTTGTAGAGCTCGAAGTGTTCTGTCGAATCATATGTCTTTCTTTCTCTATGTTCATTCATCCGAAATACTGTTTGCTGGATACATTTATATTTTCATGTAGGATGACATTATTTTTCGATTTTCTTCATCTGCGTGCAAGTTGAAAAGAAACGAAGTGATTGGAAAGAAAGATCATGTTTCGAAGCATAAAACTAATTTTAAAAAAAAGTTTGTTCCTAATGGCTTTCCTATTTGATAGTAAAAAAGACAACATTTTTCATCAAGTATTTTAGTTGAGAGTGAGCCAAAATGAATAATATTTTATACAATTGAATCTATTTCGTTGTTAAAAAAATATCCTACTTTTATTTCGAACATAGATTCTGAATTAAAAAGTTTTTTTTATAATATATAATTTAGATCTACTTTCAATTTTTTCTTACTAATCGTACCCAAAAGTTGCAATTCACATATATATATATGTGAAAATTTGAATATTTTTTTTTTTAAAGATGTCTAAAAAAATCAAACAAGACTATGAAGAACAAAAAAGACAAGCAGCTGAAAATAATGCTATTAATCAACTTGAAACTTTTCATGCCGAATCAATGACGATGGAAGCTCATAAAAGTAAAGATTATAATTCAATTTGTGAAATAAATATGAATTTTGAATAACAGTTAGATATATAGAGTTTTCTAAAACTTAGAACAAAGCAAAAGAATGTCAATCATTTTCTAACAGTTCCTTATCCTTTAACTCTTTCAGTACAATTGCTCAACGATGATAACTACGAACTTCTAAATTTATGTGAACATTGTTATTACCAAATGTTGATCACCTAACGAATTTAAGCCTCTTTTCCTGGATAATGCGTGAGACATAAGTGTTCTATTTCTTTTCAGCAAGCTGTAGTTCAGATTTCTTTATAGTTACACAAATATAGCTATTTTACGATCGAGGGTCATTTTTGAAGTTTGAAATCCTCTTTCAAAAAAAAAAACTCGCAAACTATGAAGATTAATTAATGTCGGCGCCAGAAGTAGATGGAGAAAACTCAAGAAGGAATATATCCTGAACGGATGTAGCTAGCGACCTGCGGTTTTCACCATTAGAAAGAAAACGCCCAGGGGCATCCACACATGGTAAAATATAATTGGTCAGCAATGGACCAATGAGATCCATTCTCGATGGAAATGTTGAGCACGGTATTCTGGAGCTGTTTCTCAACTTTGCTCGATTGTTAATTTACGTTTTTGATAGAAAAAATTGTTCTCTTTCGATGTACGAAAAGCCCGCCTTTCTAGCTTGTTCCGTTCAAGAGTTATAAGAGTTTTCCTGAGACCCCTGATTTCAGCCAATTGACCTTGGATCATCTGGGAACCAGTCTGGGAGGGGGTAACTCATCATGCTGAGTCGAATGGTGATATTTGTTTTTAGGTTTAAAATCAGCTTAGGGTATTATCTCAATATTTCCAAAATATAGACTTGTGCGATACGTAGCGGTAGATCCTATGAAATTTAAAAAATCTGTAAAAAGCATTGTAAGCTGAT
>CAJNSZ010000339.1:81978-101536 GCA_905329745.1 Rotaria sp. Silwood2 | reverse complement strand
ATGTTTAAATAAATATTTTCTATATATGGTTAGTTTTTAGATCTTTTTCTTTATTATGATCATTAATTGTAAACTATGTTTATAGAAATAAATGTCAGTTGATTATGAAAATTTTTTTTTTTTTTTTTTTTTTTTTTTTTGAACATAAACGGATTTTCGGTAAAATTATATTTGAATAATATATATTCTTAATTATTATCTAATAACTATAAATATCTATCGTTTATTTCTTTTCTCTCTTCTATGTACATTGATTTATACGACAATAATATAAATTTTAAAAAAACTTACATATATATAAAGATGTTTTTTATTGACTTATCTTTTGAATATTATCGGGAGAATATTTTCTTATTCTGACATTAATGTAGAATTAATGCTATGTAACAATATCAATGTGAATAAAAATATATAATAATATCATTAAAAGGTGTTCTATCATTTGTCTCTATATTGTCATATAGATATGATCATACCAATAATTACAAATAAATTGTATCAATCGTTATTTTATCTATATCTATATATAGAAAAGAAGAAAAAAATAACACTACCTATTATCATTATCCTTCTAATAAATACTCAAAAATATTATTTTTCAAAAACGAAATTTATACTTCTTGATTATTACTCATAGATAATGTCAAAATCATTCTCACAATATAGAAATTGGTTTTTTTATTTTGTTAATAGACATATATATATATATATAGATATGCAATCATCCAATTGTAAAATGAGACTTGGACGGAATTGATATTTCTCTTCATATCATATATTTCTCTCAATAGTTTTTATTTTATTTTATTTTTTTTTCGTATGATGTTGAGATCATGCAGTGATTCATATTCAAAACACGACATAAATCTTGTTTCCTCTTTCAAACTAATTGTGTCAACACTATTTATTTTATCCGCAACTAGTTACACTGATCAGTCTCCGATCTGGTCACAGCTCATCGATGACAAGAATAAATATAGGAACAATATCAAAGAGAGAGACAGAGACAGAGAGAGAGAGAGAAATAGAGAAAAAAAAGAGCTCCTCCTTTTTTTTCGACAAATGAGATTTGGTTTCGGGACATGCGGACATACTCTCGAACCTTCTCTTTCTCTCAATCTATATTGTTCAATTAAATTCCCACTGGAGATTTAATTATTATGCAAATGATTTTCTCTTAGTTTTCTTTTTTGTGGTATTGGAAAAATGGCAATAGTGTCATCAGATCATCTTCTATTCTTTTATCTTTACAAAAAATAAAAAAAATAGCAAGAGAAAAAAGTTTGACGTATTTCGTTAGAAATAAAGAAATAAGATAGACTATCACCATATATCATCAATGATACTATTTAGCAATTCCAATTGAGCTTCTTCATCTTTAAGTTATAAGACAAATTCCCGATGGAAAAGAATTTCGGGAATATAGACTTCTTTTTTTTTTTTTTTACATTTTTTTGTCTCTTAGAAAAAAAATTGATAAATAAATAATTTACTATACCATGACTTTCTTCAAGGTCTTTTTAATTATAATTTGTAATATTAATATCTTCGAAATATTGAACAAATTGACAATAGATGAATTATATTCAACGAAAGAAAAACAATAATTAAATGATGATATTACATGTTAAAAATAAAACAAGAAGAAAAAGAAAAAGAAAAAGAAAAAGAAAAAGAAAAAGAAAAAGAAGAAGAAGAGAAGAAATAGAAATAGATGAAGACGAGATAGAAAAGGTGGATATATATTATCGTCTCGAATATATGTTGAACCGTATGAGTTCGGCAAAGGTCAAGTTTTACGAATAGGATTGTTCTAGCACGTTGTGTTTATATACAGGTGTTGATTGATTGTGTAGAAGAAAAAAAGAATATATTCATATATATACAATCATTGGTAAAATTAATCATTGAAACAATCTTCAATCATTCTTGTTACTATGAAGACTAGTCATCAAATAACACTCACTCAACTATTTGTTTTTGTTTTTTATCTATCAAAATAATACGATAGGACAAATTAAAAACAAAAAAATTGACCAAATGACTTAAAAAGAAAATCGATCGTTTTTATAAATACAAACGTGTTGTCATTCGAATACTTAAGGCTTAACTAGTCAGCCAACACGTAAAATAGTCTATTGATGATGTTAGTAGTCGATTGAAATTCAAGAACAACTATACTATACTTGTTATCAATTGCGTAAATCCCTTTTCGTCTATCTCATTCATTGACATAGACGACAGACACGCTTTTTCTCATTTACTCAATATATACATTACTACTTAGATCTTATTATATATATGTTCATGTTCACTGACTAGGGACAATATCGACTATTATCAGAATATTATGTTCACGTGCAACAAGGATACTACTGAACTCTTACTACAATGTGCTTTTTCATTAAATGTGAGATATCTTTCTCTCTCTCTCTCTCTCTCTTTATCGTGTTGGTGCGCGACTAATCCAATGTTTACTAGAGTAAGGCGGAGAAAGACGAGTGAGAACATAAATGCAAAGTTGTTACAATAGAATGATAATTCGTAGTCGTGTCCGATATATAGAATAACTATACGAATATTCTCGTTTATTTTTTCTTATTTCGAAAGATAATTTAATATAAGATATTTAGTCAGTGAATTGTGTTTATATGATATATATTATGGACTTTCTCATTTCGTTATAATAGATAAATTAATTGTTGAAATATTCATTTATCAATATTGTTATTTTAACTAGATTTTTAAAATCGATATTGATTTATGAAATAAATTACTCAAGACAATAAATATCTATATTTAAATATAGATTATCATAGAAATTAATCATTTTATTATTTATTTTATACAAAAATCAAACAAAAATCATTATAGACTTTTATGTTTTTTTCAATATTTTCTTTTTCTCACTTATTCTTTCCGTTTTTTTATGGTTTCAAGATAAAATCGATTACATATCATAGTCAATTATAAATTATTCAAATAGTCAATCCGCACCATACACATATTTACTGACTAGGACGATGATCATCATGATTTCCCTATACAGATAAAACAAGGAGAATGTTACAATTTTTTAGACATTAAAAGCTCTTTACACAATATATATATATATATATATATATTACATAAACACATTTATTCAATATCTTTCTTCATCTAACTCTCTAAGGATTTTGATTCGATGCCAATTTCTCTCTCTCTGTATATATATATATATATATACATTTGTATCAAGGGAGATAAAGAGAAAAAAAACCTAGATGTTGGTTCATCTCTATATAGAAAGTTGATCACGGGTGTAGGTGTCTATCTGTTATATTGAGAGGTCAATATTTGCTGCCGTTTGAATATAAGAAAAAGAGAATGAGAAAGGCTACTTGTCGATAAGATTGTATTCTTACCCTATATATTTGATCGATTATATCTGGTATGCTTGTCGGAAGTGATAGGAGTAGCATTCATTTGTGTTCGATAATGGAACTACTATAGTAGGATAGAGGGCATCATCTATTCATCTATTCATCTATCCATCCATCTATCTATCTCTATCTCTCTCTCTCTCTCTATATATATATATATATATATTTTTTTTTTCTATCTCTTTCTTTCTTGTTTTATTTTATTTATAGTGATCATTGAGAACATAAATATATAGAAAAAGAGAAGAACAAAGAAGATGAACATTGAACAAGAGAAAAATGATGGTTTATTTGTGAATCTGATTGGAATTTATGTTAAGGTTAATAATCTTGTCTAATATATAAAATTCTCCATAAAATAGGTGAAATTTATTCATATAACTAAGAAATATTTATGTTGAATATAATTGCTCTTGTTTATTGATTGAATGTTAAATAAGAAAAGAAATGAATTTATGATTAATAATAAGATTAACACATTAAATGATCGATTCATCACTGATAATATTAGAGAGTTTTTTTTTCTATTAAGAAATTGAAGATAAATAATTTTTTTTTCTATTTTAAAAATAAAAAATTAAATAAGTTGATAGAAAAAAAAACAACTAAAAAAATAATTGATTATTTATATATATATTATCATTTATCAATTTTCAATGTAATTTGAGTATAAAAATAAATTTTATATGAAAGTATTATTTGTTATTTATTTCAAATATTCGAAAAAAGATAATAAAAAAAGAAAATATATTTAATAATAAGTTGTTATCGAAATAAAAAGGAAAATAATTAATAAAGTAAATATAAATTTGTCGAAGAGAGATTCTCATGTTGATAAAATAAAGATTTCATGTAATCAGAATAGTATTGTTATTCAACAATCCAATATATATATAAGATGATTGTATAGATAATTATTATATTAAGATTTATTTAGTCATTTTTATTATTTATATATTAGGGTGAATCCGTGGGGTTTCTACCACTTTTATGAAAAAAAAATTTTTTTCGCTTTTAATAGTCTAGTTAGATGTATCATAGTCGAAAACGGTCTCAAGCAACAATTAAAACCTTTTTGGACATATAAAATGTGGAGAACCAAATCATTTTTCAGGAACACTCCACACACATGAAGAGTATCCTATAATATATTGTTAATCATATTTTTCATACTTTTTGTTGACATTGAGAGCTGAAAATTTTATCACATGCATATCTAATCAAGATCTTTTATTTCTGAAATTTTCAGCTCTCTATACCAACAAAAATTATGAAAAATATGCTTAACACTTTATCATCTGTTATTATGGATTGCCCTTTATCGGTGTGGAGTGTTCCTAAAAAATGATTTGCTTTTCCACACTTTATATGTTCGAAAAGGTTTTAATTGTAGCCTCAGACCGTTTTCGACTATGATACATCTAACTAGACTATTAAAAGCGAAAAGAAACCTTTCTTTCAGAACATTGACACAGAATATCCTTCTTCACCAAAGTGGTAGAAACCCCACGAATTCACCCATTATTTAAATTCAATTTTATATAAATAAAAATAAAAATAAAAATAAAAGAATTTTAATTAATTAATAAAAGATAACTAATTCATATTAAATACACTATTAATTGTATCTTTGTTAGAAAAACAAAAAACAGTTTCATTTTTAAGATATTATTTAATAAAATCTTATGGAAAATTTTCATATTAGAATGTTTTATTTCATTTATTTAAAGAATAATATAAAGATATGTTTTTATTGATTTTCAAGCACACGGACATTCGATTAAATAAAACATTATTTGAAAACATAGTACAACAAAAACTATAAAACGAAACAAAAAATATTTACAATTAGATATTTAGTGATTTTGATCGAATTTTTAAAAATATTTTATGATTTGAAATAAAAATAGATTTTTTAAACTCAAATAGTTCAAATAGAAATTCATTCGGTCATCTTCGTACTATAGAAAAAAAAAAAAAAACTTTTGACAAACACTGACAAATATTTTAATTCGATGTTAATTATGATTGAATTAAAAATCAACTATAAATAATTAAAAACAATTTGATTTTGAAAAAATGGTTTGATTTTACGAAGAAAAATTTTGTTTGATATGATATTAACAATTGTTATCAATTGATTTGTTTGAACATAATCAATATATTTTCGCTCTTTTTTTTTCTTTTTCATCATCAAATGACCTTGATTCTTCATATGATTTTACCATTGAGAATAAATCTATAATTTGCAACTATCTGTTTTGTTATTATATTTTATAATATATATTTCTTTCTGAAAATAACTATAATGAATTCGATCTGATTTCGATAACTCGTCTGTTGATGTTAGACATTGGAAGGAAACAACATTTTATTTTAATTAAAACTCCTTGTTATACCAATGACAAGAACAGATTCTATTACATAAAAAGAAAAAGAAAAAAAGCACAAGAAAAACAACATTTGTTATATGCACAATTAATTGATAGGTCTACTATAGTTTCATCTAGAAAATTCTTATTGAAATTAACTAAAGAACTATGAAAAAATTCTTTTCATAAGAAATAATCTATATGATCAGTTCTATTCAATTTCTATTCTCTTAATCGGGCCGGGTTCTGTTTTTTTTTAATTCTCTTATCGGGAAATTCATATTCTCAAAATGAAATCATTTTCGATCTGATACTCGAAACAAATTATTTTCAAAGATCAATTCGTTATCAAATGAAACAGTATACATAGATGAATTTCTATGAATAGTACTTATCAACAGTTCATTGAATTAAAACTATTCCCAAATTGTCACATTATTATTAATTATTTGAAAAAAACTAACAAATTTAACAATATGATTTAGTTTTTAGTCTAAGTAAATATTCTAGAAATATAACAAGTGTCAAGAGAATATTGAATAAATAAGAAAGAATATGAAAATTTTCAACAAACATTTTGTTAGTTTTTATAGTATAATAACTAATCTTGATTATATATTGACGTCATTTACAGTTTAATTAATACGAATAACAATCCAATAATGTCAATAAAAATAATCTACACAATATTTCTTTTAATCTTATTTTCTTTCCGATAATTATGTAAAAAAAACTTATATGATGAAGATTAATATCTTTCATTGGTATATATATATACAGTTTATTCATTACTTGTTTTTCAGTTTTTTCTCTAAACAAAAACAACAATGTCGTCTTAGTCTTCTGTAAATCTGAATAATCTATTTTCATCGTTTTTCTTCATCATATATGTCATTATTAGTTATATATAATAGATACTAATTATCATAAATGTCGTGGTGTTTTTTGTATGTCTCGTTTTTTTATCCACTTTTTCTTCAATCATCGATTCATCAGGCAATAATGTCAAGAGACATTAACATTTTTATTTTTCCAAAAGCATATTCATATAAGTATGACATTACATGATCATTGTCAATCGTCAATAAATGATGTTTATTTTTTTTCTTGCAATATGCGTATTAAATAGTTGAGCAATTTATTTGTTCGTTTCAATAGTTTACACATATCAAGTGACTTTATGTTCTATTACGTAAATAAACATGGTAAATAAGTGAAGAAGTCTATCCGAGACATGGTGTTAAATCAAAATATTCACAAATGCGTTTTCTGTTGCTCTTTGATAGCAGTAGTCTAAATGTCACTGAATATTCTAATGCTTGTACTCTGTTTTCTGTCTATATTCGCTGTCATTCTCAATCACTCACAGATGCTTAGAAAAAACCATTCTAATATTGTCGTTGTTGTTGTTGATGTTGTTAGTGAACTCGGCTGTCTCTCAGTGTGTATGCGTCCGTGTATGTGCCATGTTTGTTTCGATTTGATGAGATCTTTTTTTTTTTGCTACATCTTTTTGCGATCTCGTTCTCGTTTTGTTCTTTTTCTCTCTTTTCTTTCGGTTAGTAATGTTGTCTTGAGTTTTTCTGTTATAGTCTCTTATGTGTAGCAGAATCGTGATCATTGTTATTAGAGAGGTATAAGTTCGATAATAGATGTGATAATGGTGCTAGCGTGCAAATAGATTATCGATTAAGCATGCGTTTGCAAGAAGCAGGGCGCAAAGGCGTCTCAGTCTCGGCTTGCTTCATCCTGTGACAAATCCATGGTGGATCGTGGCATTCATAATCGAGACGTATTTTGTGCATATGCACGAGTATACATCTATTTTTGTTTCTCTTTATATCTCTATTATTATTATTATTATTATTTTTTGATCTCCCATCGTGTCCTATATCTCAGCAATAGACCAGTGTCTTTCGCAGTAATCTATTACATCCATATAGAGAATGAAATGACGATAGTGATAATGATGATATTCTCTTGAGTAAGTCTAGATGACAACGAATAGAAATATATAAAATGAAAATGTTGTTAATAATTTGTATTTTTTTTTTTTATTGATAAGCTTTTAATATGTATATGCATATAGAAAACATGCATGAATTTACATAGTGTTATTGAACTATTGAGGCGGAAATGAAGAAAAAAAAAGAGGAGATAAGCCTGCAGGTAGATCAACAAGGTGCAATAGTGTTTCATTAATGTGAGCGTCAAACGATGAGAAAAGAAAGAGAGACGTAAATGCAGGAAAACTAGACAGAAAGAAAGAAAGCGAGAACATAATAATTAATTTCCTTTTTTTGAATGACTTGAACGACAAGCCACCAAACATGCTATTGCAAGAGCGTGAGATGAAGAAGAAAAATAAGAAGAAAAACTCACGAAAGCACTGAATGAAGGTTCTGAAGTAGTTTCCATAATAGCAGCATTGTAAGAAGAAGAAGAAGAAGAAAAATCCGTCTAGTAGAAGAATATAACCTCGTGTAAAGAATAGCAAGTCAGCATATTCTTTGTATATATGGTAAATAGGTAAGATCAGCTCTCATTTCATTTTTGTTTAGTAAAATAACGAAGAAAAAATATGCTACTATATATATTGATGAGAAAATAGATTATTGTCTCATTGCTCAATATTAGTCTTGTTTGTGTTCGTTGTCAACATGGCAAAAAGTTAATTTTGTTTTAGACACGAATATGAACTAGTAGGTCTTATCTATCAGGCAAAACAATAGGAAATCCGTCATTTTAATAAGTTTATCGCATTGCATGGCTTTTTTTTCCAGTAAGTGTTTTAGTCGTCATCATTTTCTTAATTATTTAATAGTCGAAACAAGAAATTTATTATTCTTAATGATACAAAGAAAAACAATAAAGAATGCGTAAACTAATCAAAAGTTATATTTTTGGTTATTCTTTTTTTTTTATCGTCTTTATGCTTTCAAAAAAAAACCGATTTGTTCATCATTCGGCTCGATTTGCTCTAATGAATGATGACAGAAAATAAATCGAATTCCATGGTCAGATGAGAAAAGGCCTGACTTCTAATTGTATTATGTTAGATCTTAATAGCAAAGAACATGAACATATTTTGTATCTGTTGCATAGATTTCATTATGCAATGTCTATTTTATTATTTTTAAGTTATATCAGCAATAAAAATAAAAGAATGACAATCAATATAATATTATATTATACATTAAAAGTCGAATCTGTCAAAAAAAAAAAAAAAAAAAAAAAAAAAAGAAACAACAACCTTGATTATTATTCTCCTTCATGAAACAATCATATTCAATAAGTCCGCCCACTGGTTACAAATGAATATATATATATACATCTTTAAATCATTTTCTATTCAATGAGACTTGTTTCATTACTTTTCATTTACTTATCCATCGTCATTGTCATTATTATTGATAACATTATCAAATTAATTATATTCTACCTCATTCAACGTTTTTCTTACTTTATTTACTTCATTGAAAATTATTAATTTGTTAAGTAAAAAAGAATATTAATTTTAACTTTTTTTCTTTAGTTATTCTCACATCGTGCATATGTCTTCGAATTAGTCGATAATTACACTAATGTCTATCCTATAGAATGATAAGTTATTTGTTGTTCTTATTAGGATAATAATTCTGACATGAAATTTATCATTCGAACATCTTTACCTTTATAATACTTGTTCAACACTAATTCATTTCTATTATTATTAATATGAAGAAAAATAGAACATGTTTTCTATGTATTGTAATATTGTTAAAAAAAGTAGGTTTATTCACTTGTTTAAAATTTATTTGTTTTATTGTTAAGATAAAATATATAAACTTTTGTCAAAGTCTTTCTATTATTGGTAATTGTCTTAGAGTTTTGTTTTGTTTTGTTTTTTCTTAGTTATAAAAAAAGAAAACATTGATCAGATAAGAGTAAGATAATATAAATAAATGATTATATATAATAAATATGTGAAGGAGTAAAATCCAAGATGTCTGTAGCTTTTTTATTTGCTTAAGAAAAAGATATTTTTTTATAATATTCATCTGTCTTATTTCTTTAGTGAAATATTAAAAAAAAGAAAATGTTTCTTTTTTTTCTTTTCTTGTTGTTCGTTTCATTTGCTCAGCTTAATCGGCAACATAATAGTTAAGAAAAACACAATTTATTCTTGTGTACCTTCACTTTGTTTGAAAAAAGCAAATGGAAAAAGAAGAAAAAGAAAAAAAAAACTCAATATATATTTCTATTTGCATTGTCTATTCCCATCATTAACAACATATTGATTAGGGAAAATTGTCCGACAAATTGTTACTTTTCTCAAGAGACTTTTTATGTTATTCTATAATAAAAATGAAAAAATGACATTTATTTATTTCGAAAATCTATCTATCTCTCTCTCTCTCTATATATATATATATAAATATTATATATTTGTTTTTATTTTTCAGATCGATAAATATTCTAAAATGATATATGGATTATTGTCTAATATAATTATTTAATTTTATATTATTGATTCAACTTATGTCTTCATAATATAAATATTGAATAATATAATGATATATAATAACTAGGTGTTTGTTTGTTTGTTTGTCGATCGTTGTTGTTATATATTCTATTTATATGATGTATAACCAACTATTGATTGATAATGGATAAGAATTATTTAACAACAATAGTTAATAATAATAAAAATACATTAAGTTGTCCATTATCACCAACAATAATAACAATAGAAAGTGATAATTTACATATATATGAAATAGATCGTCATTTAATTGAACGTGGATCAACAAATGTTTTAACAGATTTACCAGGTTCACGTAATCTTGAAGAAACAGATGAAAATGAATTACCATTTCCTGGTTTTGTTGAAACGGTTTTTTATTCTCTTAAACAAACAAGAATACCTCGTTATCAATGTTTACAATTAATAACATGGCCATGGTTTGAACGTAT
The DNA here is from genome assembly GCA_905329745.1 of Rotaria sp. Silwood2. Lineage (NCBI taxonomy): Eukaryota > Metazoa > Rotifera > Eurotatoria > Philodinida > Philodinidae > Rotaria > Rotaria sp. Silwood2. Next base: position 90,786 of record CAJNSZ010000339.1, on the reverse strand, counting down.
AAGTATGTTTGTTATATTACTTAATTGTATAACACTTGGAATGTATCAACCATGTGAACATCATTCCGGTTTACAAACTTCAAAAAAATGTGATACACCACGTTGTATTTGGTTACAAGCAACTGATTATTTTATTTTTGCTTTTTTTACTATTGAAATGTGTATTAAAATGATAGCCATGGGAATATTTGGTAAAGGTACATATTTAGCTGATACATGGAATAGATTGGATTGTTTTATTGTTATTTCCGGGTAAGAAATTCTTTTTTTTAATTTAATTCAATCATTGACACATATACAATAAATAAACAAAAAAATATATTTATTTATTTATTTATTTATTTATTTATTTATTGAAATATTCGAATATTTTTAATAGATCATATATATATGATAATGATGATTGATCAATGAGAAAAACAATTGAAAAAGTCCTATTGAGAAAAAGAAAATAAAACAAAAAAAAACTAGTCTTGTAATTGTGATCGATATCTGTATGTGTTGTACTGCTCGTAACACCTCTAAACGTGATGCTTGTCAATAAATTTATTATTGATTCTGAGATGTTTATTTTCGGAGTTCGAATATGTTTTCTTCGTTCATTATATTAAATAATCAACAATAACTATTTATTTAAATTTAATAAATTATATTAACAATTAAAATAAAATCTTATATATATATAATAATGTTTTAAATTCAATTTCAAAATAAATTCATTCGTCTTCAAATTGATTTATTTCTCTAACTTCATTTAAAATATTTANTGGATGTGTTGTTGAGAAGACCAATCTCACATCCACACCCACCCCACACCCTCGTTGCGTCATTTGAACAGTTGAAATTGTCCAAGATAAACTTACAAAAGCGTCATTGTTGTCTACAAAATAACATGTATCGTGAAGATCATCTGGCGACGATTCCCATTCGTAGTTCTGTGAAAACATTTGTAATTTCTCCTTCTGATGTTAGTGCAACAGGTGCGCATTATGATGCTAACTTATGTCCAGCACATTATATACATACATATATACGTATGTTTCTTTTTTTTCTTTCCTGTTATATATGTATTGTCCTATTGATCATCATGAGATCATGACGATTTTTGTATATTGAATTTTAGGCTTCATATTTTAGACTTTGTGATGGTCTTAAATGTGTTTTACGTATGTCTCGTTATGGTAATCAATATTTACAATTAAAACAACCATGGGCCAAATGCAAAGGTTCTGATGCTGATAGGTAAAGTTTTTTATTCAAGTCATTTGTATAAAAAAAACATTAAAAATTCTTTTAGACGAGATGCTGAAATAAGTATTACTCTTGCATTAAACCTTGTTTATTTACTTTCATTGGTGTTACAACCATTTATGCCAACAACATCGGATGAAATTCGACAACAACTTAATATTAAGGAAACTGTTTATGGATTAGAGAATGCTTTTCGTTGTTATTTACCAGCTGGCCATACAATAGAACAAGCTCGGCTATTATTTAGACGTATTGAAAAACCTTTGGTAGATGAATATCTTTTACGTTTTGTCGGCCGCAAGAAATGAGCGTTCATAATTTTTTTTTTCATTTGTTATTGATTTTGTTCTCATTTAGCTAAGAAGAAAGAACTACTTACGAGATTCTGAAATTAGTGACGAAGATATTTTAATTCGTTATGAAATGATCAAAGAAACTCTATATATACTTATATAGTCTGTTAGTTAAAATAATACTCTACATTTCTCTAATATCTCATCATTCGTCAAGTAACAATATCAGAATAAAATGTTGATAAGGACTGTTTGTTATGATATGTGACGGCAATATTATGTGGTAATTTATCTTGGATGTGTGTCGTGTTGTTGATGATGTTCTCTTTCCTTCTTTTTTTTTCGTTTGCTATAATGTCTAGCCGTTTGCACATATTTGGGGTAGATATGAAAAATGGTGTCAAGAGAGCAAAAAAGAAATACACAAAAACAAGTTCATCAAGCCTTTATTTCATTCAAAATTCGAGGGTGGGTGTGGGTATTCGGCTGAGACTCCTACACCAACACCCTCATACTCTGTACTATACAAAAAAGAAAGGCATGTTTTGCACGATTCAAAATTGTATTTAAAAAATCTCACTCTTCTCCTGTATATTTGAAAGAATTGAAAAGTTTATTACATTTCTCTGATGCTTAGATCATGGCAAGATCGTGATGTTCCAGCTTTATAAATGGATTTGCAGTCTATTGTATACAAGACATATTTTAGAGCGATACTCATTACTTTTCGAAACAAATATTCTCTTCGCACGGGCCTAGGCTCATGTTAGTTTCAGTTTCAATGATTTCTGGTACCTATTCATGTCTAACTACCAGCAAATGAAGATCAATTAAAGCAAAAGCTTATCTAATGTATCTGCAAGCCCGGAAGTGTTCCTGAAGACCTGATAAATGTTATCCTTGCTGAATTCATTTTATACCGAAGTTTGGTTTTCATTCAAGAAGCATTAGCAAGAAAAGTTTTATCTGAATTGCTCTTTAATAGATCTCTCTCGTTATATCATCACATCTTAGTTGCTTAGAAAAAAATTGATAAAACGATTATGAAATGAAAATAATCGTATATAAAAATCCGAAGAAATTCTATCGTATTCATATTCATTTTCATTCGTTTCTCAAGAATGAATAGTTTTATGACTTACGTTACTCTTTTCCTCGGTTTAGTCAATGTTCATGGTACTCAAGGTGATTTAGGTTCCAGTAGAAGACTGAAGTCAATAGATCAAACTTACAACAAAATTCATGTTATCCTTACGCATTCACGAAAAATCGTCAATATTAGCGTTACGAAAGATGTTCCAGTTCGTGCCAAAGTCGGCATGGAATTGACATCACAATTATCGTCCTTATTGAAGCAATACTTGATTTTTGAAGGAATTGTCTGTCAATAATGGCTTCAATCGAAATGCAGCACAAGCCACGTGCTGTTCTCATGTGAGGTCTCTCGGTTGGGGATAAATATAATGGTTTTAGCCTCCAAAACTATCGTAGGCTAAACGAAGTTCGTATGTGAACCTAAACTATCTAATGACGAGAGATCTCATGTAAAAAACTACCTACCGTACTTTGAAATAAATGTATGATGATAATGAGATATATATGTATATATCCAATTCGATCTTTATTGATGAATATCAACAATGATATATGTATATAATGTTGAAAGCGAAGTTGATCAATGATAATAATAATAGCAACGATAACAAAAGAAAAACTAATAATAACAAACGATAATAAAATAAACCAATAATGACCAAAAAACAAGATCATATATAGAATATGAAACAAAACAAAAAGCGCAATAGACAATAGACAAAAAATCGTCATGATCTCATGATGATCAATAGGACAATACATATATAACAGGAAAGAAAAAAAAGAAACATACGTATATATGTATGTATATAATGTGCTGGACATAAGTTAGCATCATAATGCGCACCTGTTGCGCTAACATCAGAAGGAGAAATTACAAATGTTTTCACAGAACTACGAATGGGAATCGTCGCCAGATGATCTTCACGATACATGTTATTTTGTATACAACAATGACGCTTTTGTAAGTTTATCTTGGACAATTTCAACTGTTCAAATGACGCAACGAGGGTGTGGGGTGGGTGTGGATGTGAGATTGGTCTTCTCAACAACACATCCACACCCACATTCCAGATGCGAATAAAGTCGTGAGATCTACAGGTCAATAAGTTTTGCAAAAATTAAATCAATCTTTTATCTATGTTTTGATTTTAACTCAAGCGACATCTATGGCGTATACACCAATGAAGGGATCGTGAAAGTTTTGGCAATCTTGAGAAGAACTAAGGAGAAGGGGCATGGTGGTAATGGCTCTGAGAACGACATTGAAGCACTTATTTATACGATCGTCAGTTGTTCTACATGCAAAAGTATTATTTATATTGCGGATAATGGGGCAACACCAAGAGACTTGGTTCTTCTAAATAGAGTTTGGAAATTGCTAGATAGGGTTTACGAGACTGGTGGCTCCTTGCATACTCTTGATTCGGGTATCGAAACAATGGCAACATTGAATATTGGTGATACAATCCGAGTGGGATCGGGCACTTATCGGTTGGGCGCCACCGGATTTGTATGTATAAATCTCTTGAAATTTTGAAGATCATTGTAATTGATAACCTGTAACTGTGCTCGAAGCTCACCTTTCACTTCGGAAATAAAACTCATTCGCTTCAAAGATAGTTTGGGTTGCTGTTTTAGGCAGTTGAGCACATAGTCCAAAGTCAAAATCGAATTTTTCAACAAGAAGCATGAAACAAATTTTGGGCAAAGTGACAAGAGAGAAACTATTCAGTGACTTGCTTTCTTCAGGACTCTAATCATACAGTTTCATATCAATTTCTTCAGTAAAGAGTGCCATACGAACTCAGAGTCATTTGAAAAAAGAATTGGCCAACCAGCTTCTTTGAATGTAAGGCTGAGTCATTCAGTATGGCTAAGGGAGTTGGGTGTGTGCGTATGTATGGTTGCATAGGTGTAGATGTTCTCTCCACATCTCCATTCTATAACCACACTCATCATATCCTCGCTTGCTATCAAGTCTCCAAAATTGTTCAACCAGACAAAAATAAGATGAATAATAATTTATTAGAAATGTTGCTTTTTTAAAATGTTTCGTTACGTTATTTCGTTTTTACTGTTCCGAATTCCATTTGCTTCCTTCATACATAATCCATTTGCTCAAGCATTGGATGAAGTTCCTTGCATAAACATGATCGAGCCATTTTTGTAGTAAATTCTTTTAGGTGTAGTAAGCACCGGCTAATTGACCGTAGACAGCAGCAGTTGTGTCTGTATCATTGCCTAGATTGACAGCAGACAGCGCACCTTTTTCGAACGAATTTTCATCGGACCAAAATGCCCACAGGGCAGCTTCAAGTGCATTCACAATATAGCTTTTTCCTCGAATTCCATCCTTTAAACCACCACTTCTCTTGAAAGATCCTTCCGAAATCATTTGAATCTCTTTATGCAGCCGTTGAATGCCAAACCATAATATATGGTTTTGGTAAAATTTTCCACTTAATAGATTGTCTTTCGATTCACCTTGAAGTGTAGTTACGATAAGAGCTCCATAGTATCGACACGCATCATAAGCTTTTTGATCACCATGAGTGATTTGACCACTACAGCCCGAAAATTCAACAGGTGCTATTGGCTGTCGATAAAAGAAAAGTGGTACTGGCGCAAGGCGCATAAGAGCTTCATTACCAGCTACATCACTGCCACTGCAATACACATCAAATTTTTTTAGAAGATCAACATCAGAGAGAAAGTCTAATTGTTCCAAAGAGATTTTATATTTTACAGCAAAATCTCTCTGACGTCGTTGGAATTCTAACAAGGATTTGCGAGTTACCCTACCTATACCAAAACAAGATCCGGTTGACGACATGTAACCATTCATGTGCCACCACTTATAACGAACTAATTGATCGTAAGGAACAAAACCATGCTGAGCTATCAATGAACTTGCTAGACAAAGAGGCATTGAAATATCATCAGTGAACTGTAAAATAGAATCAAATATGAGCTATTTTTCCTATGATTCAGGTGACAAACTACAAGAATAATATTCTTATTGAACCGTTGATTATGAAAATTGATCGAAACTATACTATTCACTCAGACTTCGAAACACTCTCAACCAAAGGCTTAACCATATGTGTATTATTTATTCAGTACATCAATCGCAAAAGTAGAAACTATTTTAATCAAAAACTCTTTAACATGAGTTATTTTTGGTATTATCACTTTCTTTTCTACTATTTCTTTACTGTTAAAAACAAAATCGAAAAGTAAAAGTTTCTGTATATGCGATTCTGTCTACTGAGGAACACTGCCTTTAGAAAAAATATTCAACTATGAAGTGGATCTGCGTTCATATCTCTCTGAATAACATCTCTACCTGTCCTTTTTTGAGACCTCGAGTGCATCCTGCTTCAAGACCTGTCACTGGATTCCCAAGGAAATACTCAGGAGGCCTAAACTCAACAGGTGCACCAAGAGTATCACCAAAAGCCATGCCCATCATTGAACCTTGAATACGATCCAGCATCGATTTATCCATATTTTCAGGTGGATCTTCAATATTTCGTTCGAGTTCATCAGGTATTTTTATTTTTGTATATCTGTTGTCATGGTACTGAGGATAAAGCCAATGTTTATCTAAAAATGAATTATGAATGATTGCACTGGATCAAATAGCATCTAGACCTATTCCCTTGTCTTGAAGTTTGATGGCTAGACGAAAAAAAAATCAGTTACTTGTTAATAACTTACTTCTTACAAGTTCACATGCGTGATGATGTGCATAACGTAGATGCTGCCTTGATAGGACTAAAAAAAGCAGTAACGTACATAAATGTAAGAATAAGAATAAAGATGCACTTATGGACAAGCATCCATAGATGATGATGCAATTTTAGGTTCAAGTATATTTATTCAGTAATGCTCCAAAATTTAATAAATATTTTCGAGAGGATTCTGCTTTTCTTACAGTATTACTTAATCTACATGAGGCTCTAAAATTTTCATATCAAAATGTTTATTTGCTTCCATGGGACTTGTTTTTACAACATGAGCAATACGCATTATCGTTGTTCTCAACTGCAAAACATCAGTTTCACTAGAGACTTTTTGCACAGTAATTATGTGCTTCGATGAATCAATCGCAAATTCATACAAAATGCATATCGTTTTATTTCTTTAATAATACCCAGAGAATAAAAATTTATGCCAACTTTGATTATATATCTGATTTTATCAAAATACTGTGGCATAATTCATTCTTATTCTTATTTATTGATTTTTAGAAATGGCAAACTAAAATTTAAAACGTAACTGAATGCAAAGAACATAATATGCTTGCTATATGGATTGAAGGACTATAATAGAGCAGCAGGTACAGGCTTTTCTTTAATGATGTTCCCTACATTGATCATGATTTTTTTACTTCGTCTATTTCATATACGTTCTAGCGAGCTTTAATTTCCTTATAAAAGTACTATTCGAGAAACTCCTATAAATATTGTCTTTAAGAGTTTTCCGCATTCTTGGAATTTAATCAATGAAACGGCGATAATGGCAGATAACTGACATCCAGATATACTTTGTAGATGAATCACAGTATATACTTCATGCCTACTTATTTGGTCTATTTGCAAATGACGATACTAAATATCTGATATCTACTTCTGTGATGTGTTTGAAGATGGATAGCAGTAAATATTCGATATCTGGTTACTCAAAAAATTTTTAAAATTATATGTACTACATGATGTTTCATATGCTACATTTGGGCAATCATTTTCAAATTTGATATTGAAAGTAAATTTCTGATATCTGCTTTCTGATAAACTCTTTAAAATTGTAGGTACTATATAATGTTTCATATGCTATATTTGGGCAATAATTTTCAAATTTGATATTGAAAGTAGATATCTGATATCTATTTTTGATGATATTTATGAGTCGTATATCAGAGTAAATATCTGAATTCCTTCTTAAAAACCAGATATCAGCGATCAGATATTTGGTGAAAATTGGTACCAATTTGGGATTTGTCATGACCTCTTTTGAGTGCACTAATTACAAGTTATTCCTATTGTATATCTAGAAACAACTTTACATTTGATCAAGATGATTTGGGTTTATTTTGTACTTTGTTAAGACATGATTTAAAGGATATTATGAAAGTTGCTCGTACAGGATTTGGTCATGTTCTTCATGATACTTCATTTCTACGTGAAATACTTAGTTTTGATATTATTTAGTGTTATCACGCATTGATCGGATCAACAGCATCTTGGTATCTGGACGATATTCAACTCAATAGCGAAAATGCTTTTGCGCAGTTTGCTGAAGAACATTCCACTCTGTTGTCAATTTTTATGTTCGAATTATATAATAGTATACCCCACTGTACTAAGAAAACATTGCAGATTCCAGACAATTATTACGGAAGAGCTTACGGATATCCTGTTTATATCAAAGTTGCTAGTCTAATCGCTGTACGGATACCGACAGTACTTTGTACTTTTATCGAAGATTGGCACGATGGAGATAATTTGAAATGCGTGTTGTTTAATGCAAGTAAAAAAAAACAATTTTCCACAACGTGCTGCATGCTTAGCAGTTCTATCGATTTTTGGCGAATTAACAGTCAACTTATGTCAAATGCTCATTGAAGCTGTACGTGATGATCCACATGTTCAAAACAATTGTTATAAATGCTTAAGGCATATTCATTCTATTAAAGATGAAAAAGTCATTTTATATCTTTTTTTGTGTTATTTAAAATCAAACTCAATGACTATTACATATGCTATAGCTAAAATACTTCTTCATCTTTCTCAATCATAACATATTTTTTATTTTTCTACACAAAATATCTCTTGTGCATAAAAGGCTAAAAACTGGTTCTACATTTCACTTTTTCAGTATCTATATGATATCAGCGTTTTTCTAACACTAATGCGGGGTCTGGGTGTGGGTGTGAGGTGTGGGTGGGTATGAGTCTGGGGTGTGAGTGTGGGCTGTGGGTGTCCATTCACCGATGACACACATCCACACTCACATCCACATCCACATCCACATCCACATCCACACCCACACCCACACCCTCAAGTGATTACAATCACATCAACACCCACACCCACACCCACACCCACAGTGACTTTCATTGAAGAAAATACCGAGATCTATTCTCGAGCTTCGATGTTTTCAA